>BQNB010146034.1:1647-16633 GCA_026074375.1 Tanacetum coccineum
AATTTGATGACAATTACAACTCTAGTAACATTAATCCTCTCTTTAAAGAGATATTAGAGGATGTCGAGAGCGAGGACTCTAATGTTTATAATGAGCCAGTTTTACTTAACACACCTCTTTTTGATGAGGATGAGTGTTTTGACCCAAGAGGCGAAATTGATAAGATCGATGCTTTTATGGACGCTTATAATGACTCGAAGAGAGACAATCTTGAGATTTTTCATAACACCACCCATAATCTCTTCCCCGAGGTGTTTTTCGATCATGACCCAAGAAGCTTAAAGGATGAACCTGATAATGATGATTTGATGACCAAGGAAAAAGTTTTCGACCCCAGGATTTGGGAGAAATTGTTTTCTCCATCATATGTGAGATTATCCTCTAAGTATCGCCATTACTTTTTCTTCACAATTGTTTTCTCCTTAGGGAGTGAGGACACCATTTTTGACCCTGGCATCTACGCTTTTCATTTTTTTTCTCTTGAGCCGGTGGCATTTGAAAGTCAAATGGAAGTTTGCTCTTCCACTTGTTTCATCCTCATGGACAACTAAATACGGGGATCGAGTCAAGCTATGTGACTCGGTTACCAAAAACAAAGCGCTTCGTGGGAGGCACCTATATTCCATCTTTCTTTTTTCTATTTCTAATGTGATGTTGAGGGAGGCATGTATTCTTTTGGATTCTTGTTGTTGTGCTTGTGATTGTTGTAGGAATTGACCACCCAAAATTTTTGAATTCTCTCGTGCTTGATGTTTTGTCCCGGTTTCACATCGAGCTTACCTAGCCTTTTGCTGCCATTAGTTAGGGAAATCCGATATCCTAATTAATATCGACTAACATCCTATCTTTTAGCATACTTAAAAAACGCTTAAGATTTTGTGACACTTTCTCCAATGCTCGGATTATGCATTTCGACTTTTGAGTTCTATAGAGTGTTTTTTCGATCCTTAAGCTGGGAAACAATTGAGGACAATGTTAAGTTTTTAGTAATGGGGTGGGAATCTTCGATATAATCTTACCTAACTTTGCCCGTTGTTCTCACATACCCCGTTTTCCCGTAAAAAATTTAAATTTTCAAGTCTTAATATCTAGTTTATTGTTCATATATATATATATATATCGTATGTATGTATATATACTAAAAAAAATTGGACACGAATGTAGGCTTTCCGTTGGTGAGAACAAAAGTAAATTTTGACCCGACCGGTTTTATATCTTAACTTTTCTCCTTAACGTAAATGAATTGAAATTTTCTAAATTCTTTTAATACAAGGAGCTATAAAAACAAGTCTACTGAAAAGGTCAAGACTTTGCAAGTTCCCATAAATGGAATTTAAATAAGAAAAGATCGATTATTCTAGGGCTAAGCATTCACTAGTATTCTTTCTTAGAAATTTAAAATGTGAAGAACAAGAGATGATAGTAGAAATAAGTTTTGATGCTAAACATAGAATAGTTGGATTTCTTTAAGGCTCATAAGTGTTAATTGTGGCTTTTTCTCCCATTAGCTTGTTTCACCTTTATATATAATTGTTTAATAAATAGATTTGTGCGTTTTTTTGGTTAATAATTAGTTAAAGGAAGTTTTTTTTAGTTCCTTTGTGATCAAGATGAGTACACATCAGGAATACTTAATTTGGCATACTATATGTATCACATGAATAATTGCTTATCCCTTAAAGAGCCTTAGGGTATATGGGGTAAGTAGAATTTAATAAGTGAAATTATAGCCTTATTCATTCCTTAAAGAGCCTTAATATGGTATACGGAATGGTATTGTTGCTTAATTTTTAATCTAGTTTGTACCTTAAAGAGCTTAAGTGTATATGGACCAATAGATTGGTCCATTTATGTCTAAAGAGCCTAAGGGCTATAATGACATGAATGGTGGCCTTGCCTTATGTAACCCAATAAAGTCTAAATTTTGGTTGCCTCGGATCGAACAAAATATTGATGCCATTTGATCTTTTGAAAGTGCTAGGAACTAATTATTGGCGTTTATTAACCGTTACAGTACTGTATCAGGGGCTTTATTATTTTTGGAATTAAATAAGTAGTCAAAATTAAAGTCTTAAAGAGCCTTTCCCGGGTATAATGACTTAAAATAAAATTTTGAGATACAAAATTAGAATAAAGGAGGTGAAGTAATAACACAATTTAGCATTTAGGAGTAGTGATAGGCATAATAACTAGTCATTTATACAATGATCTTGTTTTTAAGCTTGGCTTGGAGAAGTGAAAGTCAGGGACGATAAATTTATCCATTTGGACACTTTTTGTGCTTTTTGTTCCGTGATCATAAAAGTTATCAACGAATAATGAAAGCAATGCATTATGTCATGAATAAGTTGTAAGTAGGAAATTATGAAAAAGCATAAAAATGGAAAAACTTTGAAAAATGGAATACGGGGTGTTTTAAAACTTGTGATTTCTTAACTTTCCCCACAAAAGACTTTCCTACTTTTCAAAGGATTAGTTTGGGGTGGTTTTGGAGTATTTGGTTTTAGAGCATATAACATTGCGTGAGGACACGACAATCATTTAGTTTGGGGAATTTTGATATGTGATAAATCACATATCCATTTTATACCAAAAATAACCCTAAAAAGATGAAAATAATGCAAATTATGCTTGTATATTGTATATTTTGTCTTTTGTGATGTATAGGTATGGATATTGCAAAAATCACAAGAAAAGAGCCAAAAATCGGGCAAAAACGAACACGAGACGAAAAAGAGTACACAAGAGCCAGGAATTATCAATCAAGGTCAACAAAAGTCAACCAATGGTCAACAATGGTCAACTCACAAGATGACAACCTTTGAATTTACCAAAAAGCCCTTAATGTTAAATCATTTTCAACAAAAGTCCAAAAACAATAACACCGTTAGTCCTTTGTTACTTGTGGACAAACAGTCGTTAAGTCCTTAAATTACCCAAACCTTTTAACTCTTAACCGAGCCCAAAGTTAAATCCTGGCCCCGATTTCCCTTTTATATAACTGTTGGTCTAAAGTCTTGGATCTGATTAGCCTTTTGTAAGCTAATAGCTAACTTGAATAAATCCAAATCAACTATAAGAGAGACAATGAACTAGGAATACTATGTGCTAATGCGAAACTTAACACAGTACTAAGAAGAACAATAGTAAAACTAACTTTTTGTATATTGCTATTGATTGTCTATTAGTTTTGGGGATACCTCAAAACACTATGGCCGTATGGTCCGTTTTATAATATACACCAATGAAACCCTAATGGCTTTACAAACTTGAGAAAGGAAAAAGCATATCCTTTCCTAAATATCTCCCTACGATATTCTAAGATAACTATTAGCACACTATTCTATTACAATAAACAGACTTAACTACATGGCCAGTACTACTAATAGGTATTCTTAAGACTTAACTAAGTACTGGCAGACTTAACTATGTCTACCAGACTAACTCTAATAACTACCGAGACTTTAAGCCTTTTACCAATAATTCTTAACAATCCTCCTTAACTTGAACTTCACTAATGATCTTCAAGTTTCTTGACTACCTTCATTATGAATCTTCCAGAGGATTTTGTGAGGCATTATCTTTGGAAGTATTCTTGAACACTGCAACATGATGATCCTTCCTGAAAAACAGGTTTCTTTGACTTCTATCAGCAACTCTTGAAATCATCACTACCTGATCTTTGCAGCAACTAATCTTCTAAGTATCATAATCAACACTTCACAGCAACAAGTCATATCTCTTCAGCAACACTTGAATAAGCAGCAACATTGACTATATGTACATCAATACAAAAGTTCTAGGTCTATTCCATCACAATCCAGTGTGTGTTAACTCCTGTGAGAAGTGAATCATTGAAAATTTAATGGATTTGATGTCTCTTTACCAGTTAGCCATTAACTCTGGAGTAGTCAGTCCTTTGGCCACCAGAAAGTCGCATGTCCATGGTTGACTGAAAACCATTTCAACTCTCGTAACATGAAACAATTGGTGAGTTGAAATCCCATATGGTTTTTCAAACCATTACTACCATGAACGGAATTGATATGCCTTTACCTGTAGCGGCCGCTTTGGCTCAGAGGCTAGTCAATCCTTTGGCACCTAGAAAAGGTGAATGTCCATGGTGGAGTTGAGATTACCATATCAACCCTTTGTACAAAAAACGTTGGTGATTGATGTACCATACACTTTGTGGGTAAAGTGTCAACCATCTAATATGATTTTCAATTTGCTTTACCATAAATCCACAAATCTCATGACTAGTTATGGGTATATTTTCCACAGCCTTTACCATAATCCTAAACTTGTGGGCTAGGCCAACTCTTTACAAACATAGATAGGAGAGTTGATAACCATACAATTTTTGTGGCAAATTGTCAGCCATAAATAGGATTTGAGAAGTCTGTTACCAAGAGCCGGTTTGCGTTTGGACTAGCCAGTCCTTATGTCTGTTAGATATGGTGGACTGATAACCATTTGTTGTGTTAGTGTATAGCACCACCACCAAGTGTTATCTCTTCTCAACTCCATTTTATATAAACATCTCTCTATCTATATACCACAACTCTGCAAATTCTTTCAAACATTTACAATTTTATGTTTGTAGGCTGAGCTTGTTTCTGCAATAACTATCAAGAGTTGATAGCAGACCTCACTTTTCTATCTCCCAAAAGCTTCTTTCAAGCAGTAGCTTTGCAAAACTCTGGGTGTAGAGTGATATTTAAACCTCAGTTCAGCATATAGATTGTGAGCAGCCTCCAAAGTTAAATAGTGACCAAGCACAACTATGAAGAATCTCTCCAACTGATACCTTTTGGTTATGTGTTAGATTCCAAACGAAGCATCCTTCTTAGATTGTGGATCAAACAAAAGTCTTTAAAGCCCCCTATAAAACCCTTCTAATTCTTTCTTCAGGTCTGTTAAACTTCTCCATACTTTAACGATCATCAGCCTATACAACATCCTTGAGATCATCTCTTTGTTTAAATCATTCAATAAGCCTTGAAAGGTTCACATATACCACATATGTGTTATCTTCCCATGATTATACTGATAACACACCTCTACTTTCCAGTCTTGATAATCTGCCTATATGACTAACTTATGCTGTGCTGGTCCGTTAGTGGATTGTGAACCCCATTGGAAACTCGTCTGAAGATGTTCATACCACTATTTCCACCATGTAGGCTTCAACATCCCTCCTCCGTGCCGAGACGTTGCAGATTCCGCTGCCTCTGCATCCTTCCTTCCAAAGATTTTCTTTTATTATAACTTAAACAGGCTTAACGTTAAATCTCAAATCCTTCTTCTTTCTTCACTGACTCTTTCTCCATTTCTTTTAGGCACAGAAACATCCCTCCCTTGTATCAGATTTTAGCTTCTTCAGAAGATACTTGTTTGAAGCTCTTTCATCCATTTCTTTTTCCTACTCTCTTCTCTGTAACTATGAGGCACAGAACTTTCGCATGCTTCTCATCAAAAACTCAAATTTTTTACTTTAAGTTTACTTCATCCCTTAAAGCTTCTTTTATGCTGATTCCAATTTCCATCCACCCTGATTCCTTCTAATAAGTGGACATATACTGTTCTTTGCTGCGCCTGATCATTGGTTTAGCTCTTTGAGCTTTTTAGCCATTTTTCTCTGCAATTAGTTTTCTTCTCTGACTTTGTAAACCGCATCCATTCTCTGAGTCATAAACACGAGCCACAATACTTCGTCTCCAGAATCTCTTTGACCGATCGGCATTTTTCTTCATTTAGCCCGAAAAAAAATTTTGTGGGTATTTTTGGTTTGTATTCCCCCCCCACCAAAAACAAAAATTACCCCCCCCCCCCCCTCCCTGTTTTTTTTTTTTTGTTAATTAAAAAAAAACAATTTTTTTAAAAGCAAAAAAAGTAAGACTCTTGCACTTGGCCATACTTCTTTTGAGCTTTAGATAACTCATAACTCCTCTATAGCAATCTTTTAGCAGCCCAAATTCGATCTTGTCCCTTTTTAGTTCTTCTCTCCTTGCATTTTCAGCCTCATCCTCAGCTTGTAGTCTTGCTTATATTCTGCCAAACTAGCACTGCTCTTCTCTTGATATTGTTTCTCTGATCTTTTGGTCTGAGGAGTCTCTTCAAGTACTTGTAGCCTTTCATCTCTTTGACTAAACATGTTCACCACTAGAACTAACTTTTTCACTAGCAGACTTAATTTTGTGAAACCACGTACTAACAATCTTCAGCATCCAGTCTCCCTCCTTACTTCCATGTCTTAACACTTCCCCCTCTTTGTCTTGATTTAACTAAAGGACTTATCAGCTAAGTGTTCAGTTTGCTTCAAAACCTTGGGACTAAAATCTGTTTCTCCCTGAAGATGATTGCCTGTTAGGAGTGTCAAAAACTCTGATTCATATTTTTGTAAATATCCTCCCCTTTTGGAAGAAATTTCAGCATCCTCCATCTTCTGAATCCAGTGAGAGCACTCCTCTGCTCTTGACAGAATCTTTTCCATTTACTTAACTTTCTCACCAACTTCACTATTTTGCATTCCTCATAGTTCTAGTCTGCTTGAGATCCTTCTCCAGCTTTCAATGCCTGGTCATTAACTGTTGGAACCGTTAAACAAATCATCTATTGACATTGCCCTGTTCTGCCCATGAGTATTAGTAGGGAGCCAGGGTTGTGGAATGTCAGAGAGCTTGTCTAGGTGAAAATTGTTGGTGTTCAAGTGATGATTTGCTAAATGGTGTTCCATGGTTTCATGTTCAGGTGCAGTAGGAGAGGTGATGGGAGGTTTCAGATTGTTTGGTTTAGTTATAGGTGTAGTGGAATGGGGGTGGATTCTGGGTCGGTTGGTGCAGGTTGAGATGTATGGGGGGTGGATGAGGAACTGTAGAAGATGATTGGGTTGAATTGAGTTTCCAGCTTGAGTTTTTGCTTTGAACCGCATTTTGAGCAACAATAGGCAGACATAGCAGCAATAAAGGTCTGTACCACCCCTAAAACACCCTTTTTTCATGTTTACCAAAAATCTTTTTGGTCAAGGCACAGCCAAATAAGGGTGTTTGGCATGCAGTTTGTATTTCCAAAATCATGTAAAAAGCGAGTTGTACAATCAAAAACTTATATTTTTAACTTTTCAAATTAGCCACCATTCCATAAATAATCATATTTTGAAAAGTTATAAACCCTGTCAGTAGAAAGACAAATCAAAGCCAGTTGCAATATTGCTACCAAATTGATCCCATTCACCACTTTTAGGGCTTATGCAGTGTAAAATATGATGCATCAAGAATCGCCATTGGGGTGTAAAAAAGCTTTTCCAAAAAGTAAAAGACCCATCAGTTGGATACCCCATATTTCCGAGTCCCTCAAAAATCTCAGTATTTGGCAACATACAAATCCCTAAAGCATCTGCTAATTGAAGCTTACTACGAACAGATGCCTCAGTGATTGTATATTCAATAGTATCTATGGTTGCTCTTAGTTCTAGAGTCCCATCAGCAAGAGTTGAGGCAGTCGCTAGTCTGCCAAAACAGTTTGACTATGGATCATGGAAAGAGTAGGTTGGAGTCAAGGCAATACCTGATAGCAGCCTTTTAAGAAATCTACTATCTTCTACAAACCTGCACTTCTTCCAGTTTTCTTTCAGAACCCCCTTGGGTTATGCTTGAGCACGCAGTATTTCATGGAAGCCATTATAGTAAAAAGGTTGTGTTTGTTGGTGATTATCAACTAGGTTTGACTCGTTTTGGTAACTTAGTACTGATTATAGCTGCTATTTGACTTTATATGCGAATAATAAAGAATTGATGTTGTTCCTCCGAGAAAATAGGCTCTTTTAATGAAGAAAACTATTTTAGTAGAGATAAAACAGTAAATATCCAATTTGTATCATTATCCGCTTAAATATCCCCGCAATTTGCTATAACGGTCATATTTAGTGAAAAGTCAAAGTTGTGAGACCAAACAGTACTAACGACTAGTTACCAGGATTAATATTGGCCTACCAGACTTAAATCTGGTCAACCAGTATTAACAAGTTATTGTCAGAACTAAACAATAAGCTTATCCAATTTAATATTGGCTCCTACCAGACTAAATCTGGTCAACCATATAACAATTTATTGTCAGAACTAACAATAAGCTTACCAGGATTAACTAGTAAACTACCAGAATTAAAATTGACAATACCATAATTAACTTTTTCACAACTTCAGTCATGCTCCAATCCTCCATGCAATCCAAGTATAACCTGAAAACGTTAAGCCACACATAAAATATACTATAAAACTATTCAAAAACACTATGATTCTAGATCTAGTATATTGTAATAACTACTAAAAATAAGATAACCTATCATAATTAATTCTACTAACTTATCATACTATTTGACAACCTAATACATTGAATCCCCTTCCCCCCCCCCCACCCCATAAAATGTAGCTATGGATTTATCATTCCAATATTAACCACAAAGAAATTTAAGACCTAAAAACTAGTCCCATCAAAAAGGTTGCAATAAGTCATTACATTGAAGACTGTGTGAATTTTACTCCACCCCAATGAGCTTCTTTCATAAGAATCTCAAGATAAAAGTGGTGGTTGTGATCTCAAGTGCTTTGTCTTGGAGAGATACACCGGATTCTGTCACAATGCAGATTGTGCTTCATTATCAATGTGAGATTTTGGTATTCATGGAAATTGAAACCTAGTCCAACATTTGATTTGAATCCACAATGACTTGTCACAAGCAACTTGCAGCAGCAACATATTCACTTCTGTTCATGAAGGTTGCCACTATGGTTGTTTCTTGCATTGTCCCACCCCCCCACCCCCCCCCCCCCCCCTTGAATTAATCCGCTTCCAAAGAAATTGACAACCACTAGTTGTGGATTTCCTGTAGAGATTTGCCCCAGCATAGTCACTATCTGAGAAAGCTTCCAGGTCAAAAGATGATTCTCTAGGATACCATAAGCCCAAATTGGGTTTTCCCTTAAGGTACTTAAAGATTCTCTTCACAGCATTAAGGTGTGAAGTCTTGGGAGTAACCTGAAAAACGAGAACAAAAAAGCACATACTAAAAACATTATATCAGCCTAGAGGCAGTTGTAAATACCATGAGAGAACCTATCAAGGATATGTATATAGTGAACACCACTTCATCAGCTTCCTCATCTTTTGTCAATGCCATCTTGGTCCTCCAAGGGGTTATTGCAAGTTTTCAACACTACAAGGTCAAACTTTTTTTCAGCATGTCTACAAACATACTGTCTTGATGAAATGGAAAATCCATCTGTCTTATTGCTTGACTTGCAATCAAGGAAAATATAAGTTTTACCCACAGAACTCATTTGAAATCGCCTTTCCATCAATTGCCTCTCAAATTCATCACACCAGACTTTCTAGTAGAGGCTAAAAAAGATATCGATCACAACACTTGAACTAGCATGATATCCTGTCTTGCCTGCTTATTGATAAAGTCTTGTCAATGGTACCACCTTCTGTACCATGCTCCTCTAGAAAATGTTTATAGAGAAAAGCATAACCAGCTCTAAGGGCTTGATGAGACCATATAAAGCTTTGACAACCTTATAAACCTTCTTAGATGATCCATAGATCACAAAACCAGGAGGTTGAGAAACATACACCTCTTCATCTAAAGTGCCATACAAAAAGGCCAACTTTTGACATCCATTATGGTAGACTATAACCCCATAAAATGAGGCAAAGTGCAAAAATAACCTTATAGCTTCTATTCTTGCCACATGAGCAAAAACCTCATCATAGTCAATACCCTCTTCCTGTCAATGACCTTTGTGCCACTAATCTAATTGCCTTATTCAAACACTACTCCTCGATTCAATCCCGTTTGTTTCTGTATACCCCATTTTGTTTCTCCAATCACCTTTGCTCCATGAGGTAGATCTACCTAGAAATCCATACATGTTTGCAACCTAAACTATAACAACTCCACTTGTATAGGCTTCACAACCCAGACTGTCACTTCAGAACTTCAGAAATATTTTTAGGTTCCTCCCTGAGATAAGAAGGCAGGCAAACAAGCAATGCATGTTGATCTTTGAGATTGTTCCTTTGCCTGCTTTTAAACATAACTCACAATGCATGTGCTCTTGAAGTTTGCTTCACTCTGCTTCTAGTTTGCACAGATGACTTAGGATCACCAAGTATTTGGATTTGTGGGTGAATATTGTGAATCCTAAGAGTGGGAATGGGACTAACAGCTACTTTTGTTGGTAAGTTGTTAAAGTCAGTGACCACAGGAAGCCTCTTCACATAAAAAGCTTGCATTAAAAGACCCTTGCTTTGCCTGCTAAAGATTTTAAGCTCTTGAGGCATGTCTGAATCATCCTGGATGCCCATGTTGAGTGCAATCAAAGCTTCTCGTATTAACTGATCCACTGACCAGTAAATACTGGAGGGAGTACTGGTAGTGTTTTTGTCAAGTGCTGCTAACTAAATGCTTTAGAGCAATTGCCATCTAACCTCATTTTCGAAAAGCTAGAAATATCATGATCATCACCGAAATGCCATTATAGAAGCTCTTCCATCTCTTATGTAATTTAAGGTTTTGAAGCTTTGTCAAACACTCTTCTTTATTTGAATTTATAGAAGGCTTTCTTGTTCCAGCTGCAGTATGCTGGACTGCTGTAGGTACAATAATAAGGTCCTCATCCTCATCTTCTTTCTCATAATCAGTTGGCATGAGGAGTTTTCAATGTACCTTCACTGGAAGAACACTTCTTAAGTACCTGCATTTAGGTTTAGTCACTTCTGAAGTACCGTGCATGTTGGTTAGTTTTGATTCTCAAAGACACTAGACGGGGGAATATACATCATTAGAATCAGGAGATAATCAATATCAAACATCCATCTTAGCACCTACTCCTTTCACATTTGGGTTTGTTCTTCAAGAAAACTTACATGCAGATTTACTTCGACCCTCTTGGTTACTAAATTATATACCTTATAGGCTTTGCTGTTAAGTGAGTAACCAACTAAGAACCTCATCTGATTTACCATCAAACTGCAAGTACACTAAGAGTAGTCTAAATGTAACATGAATCCCCCAAAAGGACTTTATGAAGCTAATCATTGGTTTTTTGGCCAAACAAAAGCTCATAAGGAGTTTAGTTTTGAGGTTTAGTCACTCTTACCCTGTTGAAGAATAACAAGTAGTAATTATAACTGCATCTGCCTAAAAAAGTAGTGTGGATAAGGAAGTGAGTCAGCTAGCATAGTCCTAGCAGCCTCAATCAGGGTCCTGTTTATTCTTTTAGCAACTCCATTCTGTTGTGGAGTTCTGGCATTGCTATACTCTTGTTTTATTCCCTTGTTCCCATAGAATTCAAGCATATCCCTATTCTTAAATTCAGTGCCATTATCTTATCTAATATTTAACCTTATGAGATAAGTCTTGGTTTTCAATCTCTGCCTAGATAAAGGTACTGAAGGATGCCACTAGTTTTTCATCCTTAGTATCCAAAAGAATACCCAACTAAATCTAGATACATTCATCAGATACATACAGAGGCAATAACTTGCAGATTAATTACTCTTTAAAGAAGTTCCCCCAAAAAGGTCCAATGCAGTAGGTGTGTAATGGTACAGTAATGACTTCTTTCTAACTTTGCCTTACAGAGGCCTTGTTTGTTGCTTACCTTTTTGGCAGGCAACACATGTATGGTCATTTCTGAAAACCTTGGAAGGTAGACCTCTTACAAGGTTTCCCTTCACAAGTTTGTTTAAGTGTTTAAAATTTATATGACCTAACCTCCTGTGCCATAATTTAGATTCATCAGATGTGGCTTTTGCAATCAAACAAGCATAATCTTTTGTGAGACCAGGTGTCTTCATATCAAAACTGTACATATTGTTTTGCCTAGGGACCTTAAGAAGTATCTGATTTTCATCAGGCATCTTAAAGTCAGGAACCTTGTGCTTCTTATCACATATTTGTGATATTGAGAAAAGATTAAAATGCCCAAGTTCTTTTACAAAAGACACACTATCAAAATCTAAATTACCAACTCTTATCCTACCTTTACCAGTAATGTAGCCTTTGCTACCTCCAAAGGTAACAGATCCCCCTTTGTATTCTTCAAAATCATCCAGGTGATCCTTGTTACCAGTCATGTGCCCTGAGCATCCACTATCAAATATACCTCTGTCCTCCATGTTCTTGAGTGGATGATCCTGCACATGAAAAAGAGAAATTAGTTTCTCTTAGGGACCCAGGCCTTTACAGGCTTGGGTCTGCCTTGTGGACCTTTAGCATTCACAATTCTAATAAAAGTTGGTCCACTATCATAATTAGAGTTTGGTCTAGAGTTCCTCTAATTATAACCTACTGAGGTCTTAACAGCAGTGCCCCAATTTCCCTTTGCAGCATTGAAATAACACATTTTTGTTGTATTTCTATCAATGGGTCTTCTCACAGGTGAATGAGATTTAGAAAAATACCTTCTTTGATTAAACGTATTCACCTGGGGTCTTACAGGACTAAAACTGTTTTGAGGTCCTGGTAGGTACTGGCTGTCTAGATCTAACAGTATTAATATTAGAACTACCAGTATTAACTCTAGGCCTAACAGAATTAACATTTGTCCTACCAGAATTAATATTAGGCCTAACAGAATTAATGTTTGGCCTACCAGCATTTAGTTGTACTGATCTAGGAACAAATTGATTAGCATGATTAACCCTGTTTGCATTAGTCCATACTGATTTGCCACCCTAGTTACCAGGTATTAAAAAAGCACCTTTGTTCTTAAACTCAGCCTCTCATAGCCATTTTTCCTTTTCATATAGATAGTCTCAATCTTGATCAAATGACTTAGGCTGCCACAAACAAAACACTTTTTCTTGATGAAAGAGTAACCTTCCTCCTAGTGTCTCTTTCTATCTTATTATATTCCAATTCCTATTCCTTTAAACTCAATGTCCCCTTGATTTTTCATTTGTTGCCTAGGAGTTTTTACGTGTGTTGCACAACTAGGTTCAACTTCTTTTGATTCAGACACAACTTTTTCATTAGACTTAGACGTAAAAATCACGAGATCGTTGATTGCTAACAAGATGGTTTGAATGATATTAGATTAAACATAAACCATCTTTGAATCAAGAATAAAAAACAAACAAATAATCAAAAACAAAAACCTCTTTTTTTTCGAAATCAATAGAAAAAAAAATACAAACCAAATCAATACATCAATCTTGTAGGCTCTTGATACCAATTGTAGGATCCCTAGATCATTCCATGGATGAAATCACAAGATCAATGGCAATAAAAGATTAAACATTAAAGAACTTTTGATTGAAAGAAACAAAAAGTTGCTACAAACCCTTAAGATGAAAAATAATAATGAAGTAGCTAACCTAATTTTGACTAAACTAGGTGTATTTATACTAACTAGGATTTGCCTTTGAGGGCTTTCTTTTTGGGCTTTTTACATCTTGGCCCGTATACATAATAAACATTAATTAACATTGTCTTTCGAGCTAGACTTTTGTCTTGAATCTTCGAGTGACCGAAGCTTCTTTGTTCGGGTCCATTTATGTGAACCTAACATAAAAGCTTAATTTGTTTTTTAAGGTTTTCTCTAAGTATTGTGTTCATCCGTGGAAATATCAAGTAGAAAAAATCTTATTGGATAAAAATTTGGTTTAGGTGCTCTTTAGAGTTCATTTTAACTTTCATTTGATCTAATAATGCAGTAAGATTGGTTGTCAAAACCTGTCATTAGCAATTTTAAGTTATGTTCTCAAAACCTGTCAATTGCATTAGCAGTTTTAAGTTTTAAAATTCAGTTTTTCAAACCCAAATTTAGTTTAGTTAAAGTTTGAATTAAGGTCTGAAATTCACACAACAAGCTCTTTGTAGTCTATTTTCAATTTGTCAAAGCTTTTTTTTTGCATTTGTAGCTTATTTTCCTATCTGTTTTTGAGCTCAAAATAGGCATTTTGTCTTTTCAAGTCAAAAGAAAAAAACTCAGCTCTTACTAAGTGAATAAGCAGTTTTAAATTAGCATTTTTCTTTAAGCAATTCATTTTCAAACTCATTTGAAAAAGTTGTTTCTAGTAGCCTTTAAGTCATAGTTTAAGCTACTATAGCTCTTATTGCCATAAGGATCTTTGAGCTTATCTAAAAATAAGCTCAAAATCACCTTTAGGGTCTGTTTGGTGTTTTAGGTTTAGTTTTAGTGCTAATTAGGTTTTCTAGCTTATGGTTTGCTTCCTTCTAGTTAAGTTTAGCTTATTAGGTTAATTTTAGTCTAGTAATAGTTAATTCAGTGCTTATTTTAGTTTGTAGCTTATTAAGTTTTGTCAAAAGTAAAAAATATATAGTCAAGTACTCCCTGTCTGTTTTAAGCTCAATTACTGGGTTATTGGTTAGCTTTTAGAAAAAGTTATTTTTACAAATTCTGTTTGTTTTTTGCTTGTCTACAACTTTTTTTTAAACTTTTTCAAAATATATATAAAAAAAGGGAAGATGGAAGTCAGGGGTGAGCAAGGCTCGAACTCCCGACCTCAACACCCTCACCATTTATAACACCTCACAACACACACTCCCTACCAACGTGCCCTGGGGTCTTTTTTAGTTTAAGATTACAAAATCAATCTTTTATATCCATTTTAGTTCTTTTAGCTTATTAAGTGTTTTTGGCTTATTACACAGCTTATTCGATAAGCTGTGTTTCCAATTTTATTTTTCTTAGACTCTACATTGTTCAAGCTATTTTTCGTAATTTTTCCAGTATTTTTATAAATAGTCTAGTATTTTTAAACATTTAATTGTTTAAAATGTTTATTCACTTTTAGGATTTTAGTATTTTTAAACATTAATTATTTAAAAATTTATTTTTAAACATTTTTCCAGTTTAAATTTTTTAAAATGTTTAGTATTTTTAAACATTTAATTGTTTAAACATTTATTTTTAAACATTTAATGGCTTATTACACAGTTAGGTTTAATTGTTCC
>BQNB010146035.1:0-16632 GCA_026074375.1 Tanacetum coccineum
TTATGTGGATCCAGCCAAGATAGAATCTATCAAAGATTGGGCATCTCCTAAGACACCGACGGAGATCCGCCAATTTTTAGGTCTTGCTGGTTACTATCGAAGGTTTATTGAAGATTGCTAAATCAATGACGAAGCTTACTCAGAAGGGAATCAAGTTTGACTGGGGTGAAAAGGAAGAAAACACTTTTCAGTTAATAAAACAGAAGTTGTGCAGTGCACCAATTCTGGCTTTACCTGAAGGGAGTGAAGATTTTATGGTCTATTGTGATGCTTCACACAAGGGTTTAGGTGCTGTATTGATGCAGAGAGAGAAGGTGGTTGCCTATGCTTCTCGACAACTAAAAATTTATGAAAAGAACTACACCACTCATGATTTAAAACTTGGATCGGTGATGTTTGCTCTAAAGATATGGAGACATTATCTATATGGAACCAAATGCACCGTGTTCACTGACCATAAAAGTCTACAACACATTCTTGACCAAAAGGAGCTTAACATGAGGCAACGCCGTTGGCTAGAATTGCTAAATGATTACGATTGTGACATTCGTTATCACCCGGGGAAGGCAAACGTAGTGGCCGCCGCATTGAGCCGTAAGGAACGGATTAAGCCATTGCGGGTTCGAGCCTTAGTAGGCGGCATGATCAGAAGGGATAAACCCAAGGAAAAGTTGGAACCACGCGCTGATGGAACCTTATGTTTAAACGGCAGGAGTTGGTTGCCTTGCTATGGCAACTTAAGATCCGTGATTATGCACAAATCCTATAAGTCAAAATATTCTATCCATCCCGGTTCTGAAAAGATGTATCAAGACATAAAGAAGCTATATTGGTGGCCCAATATGAAAGCTGACATCGCCACCTATGTTAGCAAGTGCTTGACGTGTGCGAAGGTCAATGCCGAACATCAGAGGCCATCGGGATTGTTAGTACAACCAGCAATACCCGAGTGGAAGTGGGATAATATCACGATGGATTTTATCACCAAGCTTCCTAAGTCGTCACAAGGTTTTGACACCATCTGGGTGATTGTGGATCGACTTACAAAATCTGCTCACTTCTCAATCATCTGTGATCGTGATGGGAGGTTCACATCAAAATTCTGGAGATCATTTCAGAAAGCTTTATGTACAGATCTGAGTATGAGCACCGCGTATCATCCGGAAACCGACGGTCAGAGCGAGAGGACTATTCAAACTCTCGAGGACATGCTACGTGCTTGCGTGATCGATTTTGGAAAGGGTTGGGTTAAGCATTTGCCATTAGCCAAATTTTCGTATAACAACAGTTATCACGCTAGCATAAAGGCCACACCTTATGAGGCACTTTATGGCCGAAAATGTCGATCACCTGTGTGTTGGGCCGAAGTTGGAGAAGCTCAACTGACCGGTCCGGAAATGATCCAAGAAACAACAAAAAAGATTGTCCTGATCAAGCAGAGAATTCAAGCTACTCAGGATCGACAAAAGAGCTACGTTGATTTGAAGCAAAAGCCAATGGAGTTTGAAGTTGGGGATAGGGTTATGCTCAAAGTCTCGCCTTGGAAAGGGGTTGTACGATTCGGTAAGCAGGGCAAGTTGAACCCGAGATATATCGGACCTTTCAAGGTGTTAGCCAGGGTTGGGGATGTTGCCTACAGGCTGGAACTTCCTCAAGAATTGAGCAGGGTTCATCATACCTTCCATGTTTCTAATCTAAAGAAATGTTACGCTGACGAATCGTTAGCCATGCCGTTGGAAGAAGTTCACATTGATGATACGCTCCAGTTTATGGAAGAGCCCGTTGAAATTATGGAACGGGGGATCAAATGATTAAATCGAAGCCGGATACCACTGGTTAAGGTTTGTTGGAACTCTAGGAGAGGTCCTGAGTTCACCTGGGAACATGAAGATTCATTCAAAAAGAAATACCCACATATCTTCACAAACCGGGCTTCCTCATCCACTACAAGGTCTTAAGCTTTGAGGCTAAAGCTCTTTTAATAAGTGGAGACTGTAACATTTCTAAATTTTAGGTCATTTTACGACTCTATTATTCTTGACTATTTATTTTAGTCCGATACGCGTTTACTTTTAATTTAACTTTTAAGCTAAATCGCGTATACTAGAAATAATCATTTAACGTGAACGGTCACCAAATGAATTAAGGTTTACGTCAATCAAGTGTTATATAATTATTAAGAAGATAATTATTGACTTTGCATATTTTATTTTTATTGGTCACGTAAAAGGCTTACGTTTCGCAATAAAATATATTTAGACACACCTCAAAAATACCTAGACTCAAACCAATAACCACTTTTAAACCTTAAACCCAAAAATAATTCAATTCTTGTATAAATAAGCCATTATGGCCGAATCTAGGTGATCAAAACCATGAACCAAAGGATACTTATACAAATCTTGTACAATATCCTTTAATTAAGACTTATACCCTTATAATCTTAACAAGATTTTAAAAACCCTTCTTCCCTCCACAACATACACGTCCCACATGCATATATACATCTAGAAAACCTCCTTAATATCCCCTAAGTACATGTACATCCTAGTTAATTAAATCTTGTACTTAATGTCTCCTAGTTAATCTAATACACAAAGGATAATAACCATCTTAGAACCTCTTTGGCCCTCTTGATACCCGCGGCAAGCAAGAACCCACTCAAACCATAAGATCACCAAAATCCTAGTAAATCTTGTACCTTGATCATGTAATTAAGAGGTGTACTTAAGAGGTATTAACAAAACCATGTAAGGCTAACTAGAAACCTCAAAACCACCACTTAGGGCTCGGTTTGGTTTTGGTTTAGGACTAGAGAAAGCTAACTAGCTCATAAGCCTATAAATACCCATCTACACTTGACATATAACACTTCTTGAAACTCATAAACACACAAACACTCTAAGCAAACAAACCGTTTTGCTGTCTTTTATTTCGGGTCACCATAGCCGAGACATAACACCCACACGAACACGATATCACACTTGAAACCAAGGATTTCAAGTGTTAACCTAGTAATCAAAAAGTGGGTTATACGTCTAAGGGTTTGGAAGCAAGGAAGGATTCGGGTTAAGCTAGGATATTTGTACGATCAAGTGTACACGTCGGGTTACCATACTACTCGTACAAACTTAAAGCCAAGACTCTAGGACTTTTGTAAGTCATGTTCCAAGTTTACATATTCATATTATACTTTCCTTCCTTGTTTTCTAAGACATTTGGTCACGTTAGTTTGTAATTAACAAACTAACGTGAGCATATACGTGCATGATACAATCGTATATATATAGGCCACGCACTTATTATACGTGTTCATGATCTTGTGTGGTGCTAAAATGAGAACATATACAAAACGAGGCTTAACAAGACTAGAGTTACATGTTTTCATTTAAAAACGAATTGCACGAAACCTATACGTAAACATTTTATGAAAACTCGATGGCTTGGTTTGGGAAAGAACATACTACCTAGTGGGACGTTTGCATGAATAAAACGTGACCCATTTGAGGGTCAAATGAACCCAAAGTAATCGACACAAGGTCGAGTCCCACGAGCAACAAAAGCCACCACAGTAGACATATATTGTTCACTGTTGGGCCGAAAGCCCACCAAAGGGACGACGTGGCTTATGGCTTAGCTTATTTCGGGATTAAAGTGCTTAAACAAGGGCTTAAGAGCTTATCGAACCCTAGCGAAACCTTATAAAACCTTTAATAAACTAAACGGACCCTTAATGGGCCTATTGGGCCCGACAACCCACGGACGAGCCAAACAGGCCCAACAGCCAAATAAGCTCTAACAACTTATTAAGGGACTAAAACAGAAAGTTAGGGCTTATTGGAAGTCAATAGAACTAATGGACCCTAAGAGAACAAGCCCAAAGGCTTAGAAGGCTTATCGGGTTCATAACGGGCTCAAAAGCCCATTAACGAGGCTTATTAGCTTAAAAATAAGCCGAACAGTAAAAACAGCTTAATTATAATCTTAAGAGCTTAATAAGACTAGGAAAAATAAGCTTTATCATGTATAAACCCTTTTTGGACTTTTTGGGCTAGAGTTATTGGGCTAACGAGTCCAATAAGCTTAAATAAGCTCATACAAGCTTATTATTAAACCAAACAGTTTCAATAAGCTTAAATGAGCTTGATGGGAGCTTATGTGCTTTTAGAATTCTTATTGGACCTTTAATTGGCTTATTGGACCTTAACGGACCCAACAACCCCAATAAGCTAAAATAAGATCATCCGAGCTTATTTATAAGCTGCCAAATCTTATGTAGCTTATTGGAGTCCAATGAAACCTTTTACCACTTTTCAAAACTTAATTGGGCTTAAAATACAATTTTTACAAGTTAGGGGACCAAAAGTGTCAAATTATAAACTTAAAGGTTAAAACTGTCAAAACTAAATTTATAAAGTTAGGGACTGTTTTGGTCACTTCTAAAACTTAAAA
The DNA here is from genome assembly GCA_026074375.1 of Tanacetum coccineum. Lineage (NCBI taxonomy): Eukaryota > Viridiplantae > Streptophyta > Magnoliopsida > Asterales > Asteraceae > Tanacetum > Tanacetum coccineum. Next base: position 4,453 of record BQNB010146035.1, read on the forward strand.
CTCTGTTTTGAAAGTAGAAGAACCTAAAGTGAAATTTTTGTAAAGTTGAAGGACTAAAGGTGTAAATGTGGAAACCTAAGGGTTTAAAATGTAAATATTATATTTTCATAAACATAAGGACTGTTTTTGTAAATATAGAAAACCTAAGGGTATTTTACAAACAAAAGTGATTTTTATAAACACTTAACGTATCGTACAAGTTATAATATTTATCGGATATTATACAAATTAAAACACGACTTAATAAATATGTATATTTATTAATAACGTTTATGCATATACTTGAACGGGTGAAATCGTATACCTTCCCAAGAGCCAACAAGTAAAGACAAATACAATAAACATGTGCACCACCACACAAGTGATAAACAGTATATATAAACTAGCAATTTATTGAAGTTTATACAAAAAGTCGTTAGCCTAAACGTGTAGACTAAGACTGGCCGTATTTACTTAGGTATTTGACGGTGTGATTCATTTGCCATACTTGGATATATTTATCATTCACAGAGGACTACCTACTAAGGTGAGTTCATAGCCCCATGCTTTACAATGATTTAAATGATTTACATCTTTGGGGTGAGAACATGCTTTGTTTTACAAATTGGACGCAAGTGTACATTTTATACAATGATTACGTGTTTGCCTAAGTAGCGATAACCCACTAAGCCCATTATCATGAACTGTCAATTACTAGATTGTAAGCGCGAGTGTTATAAATAGATCTATTTGGGATTGACATCCCCGTTTGGGTGAGTAGCGCTCACTGTGCCGGTTTGCCAGACAACAAACGTATACCATGTCGGATTTGGGATGTTGCGGGTTAGAACATCATTCACGGGCAAATGTTGGCAATTTATTGCATTCATACATGTCGAGCTTAGGAAAACGTAATTACTTTTTATGATGTTTGCATCTGTTGCTTAATCATACACTTGGAAATCTTGCGGTCCTACTAGTGATTTACATAAACCTATGAATTCACCAACTTTATGTTGACGTTTTAAGCATGTTTTTCTCAGGTCAATAAGGCACGAGGTGCCCAGATACATTGGGGGTCACTCTTTGGAGAGAGTCAATACTAAAGATTTGGGTCGTATTACATTTTGGGAACATTTGTTATAAACCGAAATCTTTACTTATATTGTCGAACAATTTGAAGCCATGAGCTCATGTAATGAACAAGTATTTTGTTAAATCCAATGTATCTCTTTAAAAAGACACATTTAGTGGTCGTTCTCATATCTTGTGCTATTGATTTATGAAGTAACGCCCTCGGATATTCAATATTCCGCTGCAACTCAGATTTGGGGGTGTTACAAAGTGTATAATCACATTGGGTTTGCAATCTACATACGTCTCACGATATGTAAAAGGCAAATGCAAGTGTTCTTTCAAATTGGATGGCAACAACTTATTTAAAAAGGGTATATTTATTTGACGTGGCAAATATGTACGAAGAAGCATGCATACATCTTCGTATCATAAATTTTAATAAAAACTTTACTCAATTAAATTATTTATTACGGTATCACATATTTTCTATACATCTCATGTATAAATAGTGTTACCTTAAAAATTGACGATTCAACGTGTTTTCAAATCTAAAGAATTCTTATTTTATCACGGGAAAAGTTTAAAGAATGATTAAAACCCATTCAAACCCTAGACCATTCACGCTTCGTAAATAATTGCAAGATATCAGGGATTTATAAAGTATATAAACCTCAAACCCTTGGTGATATGCCTTGCAAATAAATAGTACTTTTGCAAATTTCGTCATTGATAAAATTCAATCTTTGATTTAAAACACATTATAAACTTATTAAATTGCAAGTCTCGTCGTGGGAAGTTAAGGTATGAGCCCTAATATTTTTAATAACCACACCCGAGTGACTCATAAGACTTTGCAATTAATAATCTATAATAAATCTTATTTCATAGTTATTAGTCATGTTTATATTTTCTTTTTCGAAAAACCCTTTTGTTTTTACACAAGTCAAAAACTTTTAAAAACAAATAAATATAAACTACTAATACATATAACATTTATTTAAAAAACCACTTAACAATTAACTCATGCAAATATTAACAATGACCCTAATTATCAAATAATTAAATTATGTATATATTCATATAAGGCTCATTCTTCCAATGAATTGGGTCACATTCATCGATATAATCGATTGCGTAAGCCATATATAAATATACACCACATAGTACGTAAAAGCTGATAGAAAATTTCATTTGACTTCAGTCCCCGACAGGACATAGCTAGGGTCTTCCCTAGCTTTTGCAGTAAACTACAAAGTTGTAGCTTACTGAGTCGTGAATCTACCATAAAAAAATTAAATTTTTTTCAACGTACGATGAATATTTTATTAACAGCGTGTCAAACAATATGAAAAACTAAAAAAACTTCAACTTTTATGTATTAATCATCGAATTTGTATGTCAAACGATTAACAATTAACCAAGATTTATATCATATATCAATCCATGATAAACTTGCATGTGTTTATCGCGGATGACAAATTAACTATTAGTTAAAACCCGATCAATTAACAAATTTAACACATAAAATTTCATACAACCTAGGGTTTTGTCTAATTATTTTTTTTTCCACTATAAAGATCCAATCTTTTATAAGTATAAAATGGCCAAAGGGCTTAAAAAGTTAACTAAGAACCCTAATTTGTCAAATTTTACTTCTTTGTAATTACAATTCTATACGATGGCTCGTGATGACACTATTGAGATTTTAACAACTATTGACCAATTGAAATCACGAGTACGCAGCGGAAAACATATAGACACGTATAGAATACATAATTAACAAAGGGTCAAGAACGTGTACCTTTTAGCAATTAACGTAAACACCGTCTTGAATATACGCATGTGTATAAATTGAATACCACGCAATAACCACCCATGATCTAAAGGTAGATCTCTCTACTTCAACACACACAATACGTTCGTAGCAAACAATTAAGTATGCTTGTACTAGTAGTGATAAAGCAAACCAAACGTCTTCGACTCTTGAATTAATCAACACGAAAACCCTAAAGGGTTGTTTGGATCGATCGAACACAAATCGAAAACCCCTTGGGGTTTGTTTCGATCGTATAAGCTAAGGGAGAGGGAGAAGAGAGATTTAGGGATTTAGGTTTTCAAGTTATCTAAATAATGATCCCCTAGATCTCTTTATATAGGCATGCAACTTGGCTTGCAAGTTAGGCAATTCCACCTCCTCTTGGAGATTAGGAAACTAATTGACTAAGGCAAAAAAAGAAACAATTCCCACACTTTCCATTTCTACATAGTTGCATATTAGTCCCTTGTTTAACTATTAACGACTAATAAACTTCCCATTAAATATATATTAATATTTAACGCTCGTTTAAGCTTTATCACTTAAATATATTACATTTATTATATTTATTATTAATTGTTTTACGTATTAACGCGTGCGTCCCCGTAGGCTCGAATCAATTCCTGGACATATATTATTTTACGTGGACATATTCCAACAACTAGTTGATGTGAATTAGTGTTATTTAGTACGAATTTGAGTAGTAGTTAGTGATTAAGTAACGATTTAAGTGTTTGATTGTGAATTTGAGATGAAAAAGATGATGAATTTGGGATTATTAGTTGAGACATGGTAAAACATTCAAGAACGAGGTTCCAAGTTTTTCTAGTTTGATCAAAACTCATAAGGTGTGATTCGAGATTTGAGTTAGATTTGATTCGTGATAGAGATTATTAGTGATTACACGTTGTTTTAAGAATAAAAAAGTGGTGATTTTTAGGAAAAAGTTGCGACGTGGGGATTTAGATCAAGAACGAGGTCTCAAGTTCTTCGAATTGATCAAGATTAAGGTGTTTGATTCGTGATTGGTGATTAATTCGAAGTTAATTGGTGATTTTCGTGATCAAATTGTTGTTTTAGCTCGATTTTTTGTTGATTTTTGTTGCTTGTGATTGAGGGGGAACTAAAAGACTATGAAGATTCAAAGATAAAGTCAAGTGTTCCAGTCTTCTACAAAGAAAATTTGAATCAATATCATCATATTCAAGATCTTTCATCAGCAACATTATGAGAGTGAAATAAACTTTCAAGATCAAGATCAAGATTTAGAGATAAAGATTTAAGTTGCTAAAGAAAATCAAGATTAGCTTTTAAGAATGTTGATTTTGAGTTCGAAAGTAGAGTTGATACATTCAGAGAAGTATTACATAGAGGGAGATATGCTACAAGGTCGTCATTAGCTTTCACAAAGAATTCTCAGCATTTTCGAGCTTCAAGTAAAAGAGATCCAAATCTATCCTATCATTACATAGGGGGAGTTTGTTGAAATTGGAGATGAATTCCACATTTTGATGTAATGATAGAATATACATAGTTTAGGATCTAAATGTATACATGTGAATAGTATATGGATCTATATTGTGAATTATTTATACTTAGCACATCTCTAAGTATAAATAAGGCTTAATAGCCACCAAAAAGATGTAATCCTCCGCAACCACCTCATTTGTGTCAATACCAAATGGAAAAATGAAAACGCACACTCTCTCTAGAGTACACACTTTCTCTCTCTGCACACATACTAAACACACCTTCATTTACACACACTAATCATCAATCAAGATCCGTATAGTTTAATATATATGGTCTCCAACAAGTCCAAATTCCTGTAATATGTTTTCAGCTAGTTAGGTCTCTATAAATAGAGTACTTCATAGAAAACCCGAAAAACAAATAGTCGATTAAATTTTACCATATTAAGCTTCAATCTTTCAATTTAACATCGTGATAGCTTTCCAATGCTTTATCAATCAAATTGCAACCTAAAACACCTAACAATAAGCCAATGTAGATAAGAGGGAATAATAAGGTATTTTCAAAATCATTTGCTGCTTATCTTTTCAAAAAATTAGAAAAAAGTTTATCTTGTACTACAAAAAGAGAAAAAGAATTCATTCCTTATTTTCCTTGTTTTTCCGGTTTACCTTCTTCTAAGGTCTCTTGTGTTCGAAACACATCAACATTATCTTGCATGATACGTTGACGCTGGCAATATCTAAATAACAACCATGGCTGGAAGTCTGGAACAACAATCGAAATTAGACCAGAAAAAACAAAAACAGATGAAACCGAATCGCGCAAATCACTAATTTGACTTCGTAATCCGTCATCTAGAAACAACAAATGCATAAAAAATGTAACAAATATCCCTTAAAATTTGGTGCGTCAAATGTGCAAATATGGAACCGGATAAAAAGGGATCCGAACCCACCATGGTTGCGAATACTATTACGGCTGGATTTCCCCACCAAGGTACGAGTAAAGTATGCCCATCATTATCTGATAACCTATGTTGTAGAAACTTTAAATGCACAAAAAACAATATCTTCATCGCCTATGTAACAAATTTCCTTTAAATTTTCGTAGCTCAAATGCGCATATATGAAACAACAAAAAATGGAGTTAAGTACATAAATCGTCCTTGTGGTTGTCCCAAAATTACAACTTTTATCATAAAAGTCCTGAAATTACACCAGTCGTCTTTGTAGTTGTCTATTTTGAGTTGACCGATCATTTGACCGTAACTCCATCTGAAATTTCGTTATCTTTTCATATCATCGAGGGTATTATCGTCAGTTCACATACAATAATATACCCTAATGACCAACGTTGCAACACCAAGAAACTTATAACTCCCTCCCTTCCGCCATTTTACTTACAACTACTCTGTGTCTCGATCATTCTTGTTTCGTCCGTTCCTCTCTCAAAGACGCCACCCACTCATTCTGAGATCATAATCTTACGATGGCAGGACTTCCGACTGATCGTGTTTCCCTTGATGAGTATATGTGGGTGTTGTTTCGTTGTGAGGTTTCTGAAGCAGTTGAGGTTCGTTCAATAGGTATCAGTTTTCATACAAAGTTGCAGGAGAAAATTACAAGCCGCCGTCTTATGATCGAGCACCTGGAGAATATGGGGGCTACTTCTGGATGGGTGATGCGTTTGAAAAGGGATCAAGAGGATGATGTTTCGTTGTTGGGATTGCTTGATACCTTTGTGCACAGGATGTATGAGATCGTTCGTAAAAGGGAGAAAGATGTCAGGGAGCTAGACTACTGAAGGAGTTTGTGTTGGTTTCTTTTGAGTAGCTTGTTGTTATGGTAGTTAGTGGTTATTAATTTGTATGTATGTTGTTGGCATTTGTTGCTTTAGTGGTAGTTTGGAATCATATTTTGTTAGTGTTGAATCCTATCTATGATGTTATGTAAATATATTATGTTTAAGTTTCAACTTTATGTTGATTATGTGAATATATCATGGTTTCTAGTATAATCTCGTCCTAAAATTTCCCTCTACCTCACGTTTCTGTTTATCTGATCTAAAAAAAACCTTCCTTTAGTTCAACTCAATAAGTATTTCAGCGGTTGTTGACCTTTATTTTGGTGTTATATCAATAGTTTAAATGCTTGTTTAAGGAATCAAGTGAAATTATAATTGTTTACTGGTACAAGGTTAATTACTCCACTTTTTATTTCTTTTGTTTTTTTTCGATATATTGTGAATTTAGTTGATACCACAACAATAAAGCCGGTTATTTAATAATGTATTGTCAAAATAAATCAAAGAAGGTGCATCACATTATTTTATTTCAATATGTTCACCTGTACCCTAGCTTAATATGTGGCCCACAAGACTAATGTCGCTCAACAGTTTACACCACAAATGCATTACAGATTGCCGCATCCCGATCAAGGTATACTCGGTCCCGCTCCGGCAATTTATGCATTCCCAAGCCCTACTACTCTACCCAATGCGTTGTAGCATTATGCCGCCGCAAATACCGACAAGCAAGTAATTTAAGTACATATTTGATAAACGCTTAATTTCATCTGTTCACGTTGTGAAGGCAAGTCGTATTCCCTTCACCAACACCGGCCCATGTACATTCCTTCTCATCTACTTCCTCTTCATCTTCATAATGTTCTTGTAACCCCCAATATAATTAAAAATCTCATTTCTATTCGTCAGTTCATTAGGGACAATAATTGTACTATTGAATTTGACGCCTTTGGTTTTTCTATAAAGGATTACTTGACTCATCATATCCTCCTTCGATGTGACAGTTCAGGTGATCTCTATCCAGTTACCAAGCCGTCAACTCCTCCTATTGCTTTTCTCTCGACAAGTGCTTCCACGTGGCATCAACGCCTCGAACATCCGGGTGATCAAGTGCTACGTTCGCTTGTCTCTAGTCGTTTATTTCATGTAATAAAGAAAAGTCTTCACATATTTGTCACGCTTGCCAACTTGGCAAACATGTGAAGCTTCCTTTTCATAGTTCGGATTCTATTGTTGATCATTGTTTTGATATTATTCATTCTGGTTTATGGACATCTCCCATCATTAGTTCTAGTGGTTTTAAATACTATGTCTTATTCCTTGATCATTTCTCTCATTACCTATGGATATACCCTCTTCGTTCAAAGTCTGACATGTTTGATAAATTTTTGCACTTTCGTAATTATGTTAAAAACTAATTCAAATGCGAAATAAAAAGCTTCCAATGTGATCATGGCGGTGAGTTCGATAACAACCGACTTCACACCCTCTTTGCCAAACATGGCATTCAACTTAGATTCTCTTGCCCCAAAACATCCCAACAAAATGGCAAGGCGGAACGAATGATACGAACAATCAACAATATCATTCGCACTTTACTTTTTCAAGCACACCTTCCCCCCACCTTTTGGGTCGAGGCTCTCCATATGGCCACCTATCTACTCAACCTTCTACCCTCTACCGCAATTCACAATGAAATACCTTATACTCGCCTTTTTAACAAACCACCCGATTACTCCCGCCTACGAATATTCGGGTGTCTATGCTACCCTCACCTTCACTCCCCACACAAACTTGCTCCACGAGCCACTCCTTGTATATTTTTGGGCTACCCCGCTTACCATCGTGGTTTTCGATGCCTAGACCTCGAAACAAATAAAATTATCCTCTCTAGACACGTCACTTTTGACGAAACCCAATTTCCATACCGTTCTATGACACCCTCCTCCTCGCCTTCTTACACCTTCCTCGACCCCACACCTTCCCCCCTCTTAAACACCCTCGCATCAGCTCCTATACCTCCCCCAACTCACGAAACGACTCAGCCCAACACCCCATACGGCCCAACTCCTACCGACCCATCACCTTCACCTCAATCCACCCTCCCAACTTCGATAGCCTACAACCACGCCAGCGGCCCATCTACTTCGGCCCATCAAACCAGTCAACTACCACCACCAACTTTTGATTTTCCAAATCCGCATACAAACACCGAAACTGTACACGAACCCCCTCGTACTCATCCCATGATCACTCGGTCGCAATCAGGCATTGTTAAACCTATTGACCGCTTGTCTCTACATACTTTCTCTATTTCTCCTATCCCTAAAAATCCGTCTCACGCCTTAAAGGACCCAAACTAGCGTAATGCTATGTACGATGAATGTAATGCGTTGGTTAAAAATGGCACTTGGTTACTTGTACCAAGGCCCGCAAGGGTTAATATGGTTCGCTCCATGTGGTTGTTTAAACATAAGTTTCATGCTGACGGGACTTTGAGCCGCTATAAGGCTCGTTTAGTTGCTAACGGTAGTAGTCAGCAACTAGGTGTTTGATGAGACCTTTAATCCGGTCGTTAAACAGGCCAACATTCGTACGGTCCTTAGCCTTGCCGTGTCTCGTCAGTGACCCATACACCAACTTGATGTTAAGAATGCTTTTCTTAACGGTGACTTATCTGAGACTGTATACATGCATCAGCCTCCTGGTTTTGTTGACAATCAGTATCCTCGTCATGTTTGTCTATTACCGAGATCTTTATATGGACTGAAACAAGCACCCCGGGCTTGGTTTCAGCGGTTTGCAGGTTATGCCACACGAGCTGGATTTTATCATAGTCGATGTGATTCCTCATTGTTTATCTATAGACAGGGTTCTCAGGTTGCTTACTTACTTATTTATGTGGATGACATCATTCTCACAGCTTCTTGTCCAGCCTTACTTCAGCAGATTATAGGTTCTCTAAATAATGAGTTTGACATGACTGATCTTGGGGCGCTTAATTACTTTCTTGGTATTTCTGCTGATCGTACTCCTACAGGTTTGTTTTTGTCACAGAAGAAGTATGCTCTACAGCTCCTTGAGCGTGCTCACATGGTTACTTGTAACCCTTCTCGGACACCCGTTGATACAGAGTCTAAACTTGGTCCGGAAGGTGCTCCTGTTCAGGATCCTACTTTATATCGCAGCCTTGCAGGGGGGCTCCAGTATCTTACTTTTACACGTCCAGATTTATCTTATGCAGTTCAGCAGATTTGCCTTTATATGCATGATCCGAGAGAGCCACATTTAGCTGCTCTCAAGCGTATCTTGCGATATGTTCAGGGTACTTTGGATTTAGGCCTTCATTTATATGCGTCCTCCACTACCTCTCTGGTTGGTTATACTGATGCTGATTGGGCGGGTTGTCCATCTACACGCAGGTCTACCTCAGGTTATTGTGTCTTTTTAGGTGATAACTTATTATCTTGGTCCGCTAAACGACAACACACTCTTTCACGCTCTAGTGCCGAAGCTGAATACCGGGGTGTTGCTAACGTTGTAGCAGAAACTGCATGGCTTCGTAATCTTCTTCGTGAGTTACACTCTCCTTTATCGACTGCAACTCTTGTCTATTGTGATAACGTTAGTGCTGTTTATATGTCTGCCAACCCTGTTCAACATCAACGGACGAAACACATTGAGATTGACATTCATTTCGTCCGAGATATGGTTACCGCTGGTCAGGTTAGAGTTCTACATGTGCCCTCTCGTTTCCAATATGCCGATATTTTCACCAAGGGACTGCCTTCCGCATTGTTTGAAGAATTTCGATCCAGTTTGAGCGTACGGCCTCCTCCCGCTCCAACTGCGGGGGCGTATTAGTCAATATAATTAATGTCATTTATTATGACCATAATAGGCGTGTCCTATTCTTGGTATGATTATATTATCCTTATCATAATTTGGTGTAGATGAGTTGTAGGTCTTATCTTTGGCTCAAACTTTTTCCTTGTAACTTATATATACTGTATGTTTTTGTGAAAATAATCAAGGAAAACCAATTATTCTTTAATAATGGGTACTCCATAGGTATCGAAAATTTAAACTGGATTGGCTAGATTGGATATGTGATCCAAAACTTGCTTGTATTAACATGTTGTAAAATATCTCTATCAACTTGCTAGTATTTTCAATAAGAATTGCAGTTCTAAAAAAACAACGTTGTTGTCTATTTTACGTATAACATCATAAATCTTTATGTTTTTCAAAGAAAGGTATCGATATAGAAAAGTGTCATGTCCATTCATCTCGACTTAATGCGTTCTGAATAAGATCTAGTTGACGTGTGAGACATACCCATGAATCTACTTATTAACCAAATCTAAGGGTCCGTTTAGTTTGTTAATGTGTTTTGAATTAGGATTTGAATTTGAATTTCAATTTAGATTATATAACTTATATAAAACATTAGAAATCAAAAATCGTGCATTGGTGAATAAAAAATTCATATGACCTTAATTTCGTATGAAGCGTGCATTAGTGATTAAAGAATTCAAGTTGAATAAAAAATTCATACGACCCCAACAGTGATGTAAAAAAAATAAAAGAATTTTCAAAGTACACCCTGAACTTTAACCAATTTACACATTTTTTATATACTAAACTTTATTTATCAAATATGGAGCGCGTATCTATCGATTCATTCGAGAAAAAAATGTCGCCGAAAAGATCGTCGAACTGCGAACAAAATAAGCCCAATATTGCAATGCTTTTGACATGCCGACGATTTTATAAAAAATGTTGACGTTTAATATATATTTTAAATATTTACGAAAATAGTATTTGAGGTTATCGTTTCGTTGCAAGGTGAGCCCCAACGAGTGACAAATAGTATTTGGTGTTATCATGCCGTTGAGAAAATAATCCCCCGCGCTCCGCGGCAGCGCGCAAGTGACGAACCTCGCTTATATCAAAGAGCAGGGCACAGTGCCTCTTTCGTTGGAATAAAAAAAAAATCCCCCACGCACGACTCACGAGGTAAAAAATCTTTTTTTACATTTTTTCAAAACGCACCCTGAACTTTAACATATTTACAACTTTTTTATATAACAAACTTTATTTAACAAATATGGAGCGCATATCTGCCGATTCATTCGGAAAAAAATGTCATTGAAAATATCGTCGAATTGCGAACAAAACGAGCTCAATATTGCACCGCTTCTGACATGCGTACGATTTTATAAAAAATGTTGAAGTTTAATATATATATATTTAAAAAACGAATTTCTAAAAAGCACCCTGAACTTTAACCTATTTATGTTTTTATTCAATATTTTTTAAAACTCAATTTTCAAAACGCACCCTCAACTTTAACCTATTTACGACTTTTCAATAAAACAAACTTTATCCATCAATTATGGAGCGTATATCTATTTATTCATTCGGGAAAAAATGTCGCAAAGATCGTCGAATTACGAACAAAACGAGCACAATATTGCAATGGTTCTGATATGCGTACGATTTTATAAGAAATGTTGAAGTTTAATATATATTTTAAAATGTTTACGGAAATAGTCTTTAGGGTTATCGGTTCGTTGCAAGGTGGGTCCCAATCGCTGAAAAATAGTACTTGACGTTATCGGTCCGTTGCAAAAATAGTCCCGCGCACTCCGCGGCAGCGAGCGAGTGACAAACCTCGTTTGAATTAAAAGTGTGTTTTTTAGAGGGTTTAGATTAATAATATGTAACAAGGTTTGTAGCCCGCGCTTCGCTGCGGAGCGCGGGTTTTTGCTTTGTTGTTGCGTGATTGGGATGTTCGTATACAGTTTCTTTTTTTTGGTAATGTCCGATTTTTATATAGGAGTTACTTTTAAGTGTTATAGCTTTGGTATGTCATTAATCTTTATTTAGCTTCGTAGTTTTTTTAAAAACATATGCAAAATAAAGTGGTACATTTACTACGTTACGGTTATATAGGATGTTTACTTTTTTTTAGTGTTAAAGTTTTATGGGGTGTTAACTTTCACAGAAATATAACAACTATGTTT
>BQNB010146036.1:0-16632 GCA_026074375.1 Tanacetum coccineum
GTAGAAGAAAAAATAATAGTAGTTAAAAAAATATATATAAAAAAGTGTTAAGACAAAAATGTAGGTTTTCCGTTGGTAAGAATAAGAAGTAATTTTTGACCCGATCGTACGTGTAGAGTTCTAGCTTTCTCCCTTAACAATTAATGATGATAGTTTGTGCTAGTCTCATGTAGACTTTAAACATGCTAGACTTGAAATCGGGAATGATGAAGTTATCTTTTAAGACACTTAATTGTGCTTTTTGTTCTATGATCCTTAAAGTTACCAATAAGGTAATGAAAACAATACATTATGTCAACACAAGAATAAGTTGTAGTTAGGTAGTTAATTATTAAGAAAAATCATAAAAAAGAGAAAAAGTTTTAAAAATAGGAAAACGGGTGTTTTATAACTTGTGACTTAGAAACTCTTTCTCCGCAAAGACTTTACTACTTCTTAAAGGATTAGTTTGGAGAGGTTTCGAGGTATTTGGTTATAAGGCATGTAATATTGCGTGAGGACACGCAATCGTTTAGTTTGGGGAATTTTGATATGTGTGAAATACACATATCCGTTTATACCTAAAAAGGCCCAATTAAGCCCAAAACAGACTAAAAATGGCAAAGATATGCTTGTTTTTGTGTTTTGTGTGTGCAGGTACGGATAAGATAAAAATCACAAGAAAATGGTCAAAACCGGGCAAACACGGACACGAGGAACGGAAGAGCACAAAAGAAGTCAGGAAATCAAGCCAAAGTCAAAAAGGTCAAAGCTTCAGTCAACTATGGGTCAACTCAGGTCAAACCACAAAATGACAAAAGTACAAAACTAGTCCCTCAAAATTCCAAAGTTACACAAATGGTCCCTAAGCCTAAATGGGCCAAAACCTATTAAAACCATACCCGGACCCAAAAATCACAACCAATAGTCCAAGCCCAAAACCAAAGCCCAAAACCTAGGCCCATTTTCCTTTTATCTAAGTTAAGGGACCATTCCTGCCATTTTCAAAACCATTTCACCACTTGATTTACATTGCAATTATAATTCAAAAACCACAAGGACTGAAATTGCCATAATCCCAAACTCACACCACCCGTTTTACCCAATTCAGTTAAACTAAAAAAGGGCGCCAAGAACAAACACTATTCACCCATCCCCTACCTTTCACCACACAGTCAAAAACAAAGGGAAATTCTAAATTAAAGGGTGCAATAGTCAATTCAATGGAGCTAGTACAAGATGGCAGGGAGAAAGTTGTCAAATCATGAGTCCTAATTGGTTAAGCCAAGCAAGAATGACACGTTAGATGTAGGGAAGCACAAGGAATATTAGAATTTGCACTTGACTCACTCTCATAACTAACACAAGGTGTCTCACAACGGATTGCCAAGCTGGCAATCCGTGTGAGTTAGATATGATCCAAGGGTAGAGAATTGTGATCCAATCATTGAGAGAATCCAATGGCAGAGATTAGAAGGAGCGTAGGATGCAAGCAACAGCCTAGAAGCTTTTTCAACTGGCTATAAAAAGCCCACACATCTCACACATATCGATCTTTTTTCTTCCTTTTTTACCTAGTTTAGGTTTTAGCTTTTTAATAGCTTATTGTAATTTACTTTTAAAATCAGTTGTAATCTCTTTCAGTAATGTAATCAATCCTTTTTCAGTTAATGAAATCTACTTTTTCCTATTAATCATTTGTGATAAGCTCTCAATTTATTCATAGTGTTTGTGTTATGACTCATAAGCTCTCAATAAGCTCATTTCAGCTTTCTAAGTCTCTAAGCTTAGATTCAGCTTAAATCAGTCTTAATTAATACATAAATACTAAAATCAACTTAATTACTTTTGCTATTTGGACTTAAAAGCTTTTGGAAGGTGAGCCAATCATAGAAGGGCTTACAAGGACTTAACTGGCTTATCTCTGATAAGCCAGAGCTGTAGATAAGCTCTAAGAGCCTATAAGCTTCTGTTAAGCTGAATCTCTTTGTAAGTTTCCTATTTACTTTACTTGTCCTAATTTCCTAGTCTTAATATTGCTTAGTTGTTTACTATTTGCTTAAATCTGCTTATTATCTTGCTTATCTGTGCTTTTAAATGACTAAATGTGCTTATCTATCATGTTTCTTAATCTGATTTTAGTCATTATAATCTAGATTTCATATTACTTAATATTATCTTATAAATCATAAAAACCAAAAAATTAGATATCATAGTTATAGATCTTTGATTCTGGCCTATTCAGTTACGGATTTATGTTTGTTTAGTTAGTTATAAGCTAATTTTCATCTGGTAATTAGGTCATGATAGCTAGTTTTCAAATTACTAAGCTATATGAAATCTGTCAAAATTTTAAGGAGTGTTTGGATCAGTCTTGTTTGACCTGTAAAAGTTAAAGGATCTTGGTAATTTTTCTTAAGTCAGCTTTCATATCATGTTTGATTAAGATTAGAGCAAGTTTTAAGGTTTAGTTTGAGCTTAATTTCATTTTGCAGCTTATTTAACTTGGCCTACATGTTTTCTGATTTTTAAATTTTTTACTCTAGTAGAGCTTTTTTCCTCTAATATTCTTTGAAATTTTGGATTAAGCTTCATTGAAGATTGGATCATGTTGTGTTGTTTAAAAATCAGTCAATAGGAGTGTGTTGTGTAGGATTGACACCAAAGGTTTCTGCACTTTTGTTTGCTTACTTGTCAATTACATCAGTAGTAGTAACATCAGTTACTACTGCTGACTTTTCTAGTATCATTTAGGTAAGTTAATGTAGGATTTAGGATCTAAATTTCAGCTAGCTTATAACTCACATATAGCTTAATATAGTTTAAATCTCATTTTTCATTTTTTAGCTTAATTCTAGTTTGCATTAGCTTCTAATAAGTTCAGTTTAATATCTTTAAAAATAAAAAACTAGTAGTAAACTTGTTTTATGTTTAATCTTAGAATTACTAGCTTATAGCTTAAGTTTTTATAACTTTGGATAATTAGCTTATATATAGGTTAAAATAGTTTTTCAAAAGGTTAGGGATTTGTTTAGCTATGTGCATTTTAGCTCTATAGGTCTTTGAGCTTTTGAATTGCTTTGAGTTTGCTACTTTTTCATCAATTCACGTTAGTCAAAATCATTTTAGTTAATATAGCTTTTCATTTTTAGCTTATATTCATCACAAGCTACCTGGAACATCTCTTGGTTTTAAATTTGAGTTTAAATTATGCTTTGTATAAGCTTTTTAGTCCAAACAAGCAAATTTGAGCTTAAAAGCTCACTTACTGTAAACAGAACTTCATAAGCTCTTTTTGAGCTGAATTTTGAGTTATAGCTTATGCTTCTTTTATTAAAAGTGCTTAGAATTATGTGCTTAATTGGTTTGAGCTTTTGGTTTTGAAAAATAAAAAGAAAAGTGCAAAAAGGGTGTTACTAGATTCGAACCAAGGACCTCACACTCACAAACCATACGTGTTAACCAATATGCTACAATAGCTCATCCATTAATTCCTCTTCCCATTTAATACTTGTACTCATTTTCTTTTTCCTTTTTGATTAAAAGTCGTAGCCTAATAAGCTACTTTCACAGCTTATTTGATAAGCTGAGCCGCTTCTTTTATTTTTCTAGTAAACCTTGTTTCATTTTAGATTTTCCTGAAATTTTCACATTTTTCCCTTTAATTTATTAATTTCTAGGAATTTTCGTAGATTTAAAATTTAGGAAATCAATAAAAAACAAAAATAACTTTTAAAAATACAAAAAAATAGTTTTTAGTTTTAGAAAAATTACTTTTAGTTTTACATTCAGAAAAATCATTTTTACCTCTTTTAAATTTTTATTTTCATTTTTTAGGCTTTTATTTTTAATTTTAAAAATAGGATTTTAATTTTAAAAATAGTTAAAAATAGTTCTCTGAGTTTTTATGTTATTTTAGATTTTTCTAAGTTTAAAAATCATTTTTCTTAATTTTTAGGACTTAATTTGCTATTTTCTAGGATTTAATTAGATAAAATTAGTTTTTAATTCATAATAAATTCAAAAATAATCAAAAAAAAATATTTTTCTTTTTCCTAAAATTTTCTTTTGTCTTATTCTAGGTTTAGAAATTTAGTTTGCATTTTTAGGAGTTAATTTTGCTTTACTTGCTTATTTGTCGCGTTTTATTTGTTTCCGTTAATTGTTTTAGTACATTAATTGCTTTTGTGTGCTTATTTTAATTGTTGCTTTTATTTAGTAGTTATAGATAATCAAAAATCTCTTTTTTATTATTCAAATCATCATCCAAACTAAAGCGTGGTTTCAATTTCACAAGTCGTTGGGGAAACGACCCAGGAAAGCATACTTCCCAGTTTAATACGTATTATATTATATTACATATATATCTTTTAGAGTGGATTTTTCTTAAGGGAGACTTTGGGAAAGTTCTTAATTGCTCTTTTGGATTGTCTTATATATTGTATTATATATTTTATTGTATGAAATATACGAATCAGTACTCAAAGGATTCTGCTATTGCTCTAATACCTTTTGAAGATGCTGATCTTGCGGGTTGTCAAGATACAAGACGTAGTACATCTGGAAGTATGCAACTGTTGGGAGACAGACTTGTTAGCTGGTCATCAAAAAGTCAAAAAAGCGCTGCGATATCTAGTACAAAAGCTGAATATATAGCCTTGACCGGCTGTTGTGCCCAAGTCCTTTGGATGAGATCACAAATTAACGACTATGGCATTGGATTCAATAAAATTCCAATGTACTGTGATAACAAAAGCGCTATTGCCTTATGTTGCAACAATGTTCAACATTCTCGATCAAAGCATATCGATCTCAGATATCACTTCATAAAAGAGCAAGTGGAAAATGGAGTCGTCGAGCTTTACTTTGTGAGAACGAAATATCAGTTGGCGGACATCTTCACCAAGGCTTTATGTCGAGAAAGAATTGAATTCCTTATCGACAATCTGGGGATGAGAAGTTTTACTCCTGAGACTCTAAAAGAACTGGCAGATGAAGCCAAAGAATAGTGGTGGTACCTATTCTTATATCCTTTGTATATTATGTATAAATAAAATCACAAAAACACAAAATTATCTCCTTATAAAAAAAATTTATATTAAAAAAAATACAAAATTAAGAAATTAAAAAAATATAAAAATATGGATCAATGTCATGTCTTCTAAAAATCGATAACATTTACGACCTTATAAATGTCATTTAATAATGATACGAGGCTGTAAATGAAGTTCGAGCAGAAGTTCAAAAGCTTTTAAAACGTGCCAAAAATGGCTTGCTATTATTTCTGATAGCAACCCGGTCATCATCTTAAAGGCAAGTATTTCAAAAAGAAAACTTGGCCTAACAACGAGAATTAATTCTCGAACATGGTCTACTTTATGCCCATGCAAAGGCTTGTGTTTACTTTGCAACACAACCCGTGCTTCCTATATACAATAAGTGTACGTGTCAGTGCATTTATTTGTCAAAATAAGAGAAATCTTATTTTTATTGGTAAAAAGTTATCTTCACGATGAATCAGTGTTTTCAGTAATCACAAAACGATTTTCAAAGACAATTCGACCACTCAAACAATGACAACAATTCTTTAAATAGAAAACGAATCATCATTTGAGGGGGAGAATGTGTCATCAAATAATCTTTTAAAATGGTCTTTCAAAATAAGTCACGGAATAAACAGATAAAGTTTTGGATAATGACAGATAACATTTTTAAGGGGAGTTAATTTATATTAACTGCAAGGGCTTTATATGTCACTTGTTTCAAACTTTAGGGACTTATTTGCAATTTAAGACTTAGTTGATTCTCACTGAATAGGTTTAAGCTTATCAATTCTTCGAACACGATCTCAAGAATATGTGCGTATTAGGTTTTGCTGATTTTGAGGTATCGAAATCAGCAAGGGGGAAGGAATAGATATACAAGAAAGATAATGAGTATACGTGATAGATTTCATACCCTATTCTCATTTTAGGTCATTCCGGGAAGACAAAAGTCATAACCGTAGAGAAAATCAGTGTTTAACTTGTTACTTTCGGGTGCACTATTTCGACTACATAGAGGAAGAGATATCTTGTGATTTCATGTATGCATCATTTAAGATACTAGAGGGAAGTATTGTAATAAGATTTATTCTAAGAGTGAGAAGATTGGTTACTGATTCAATAAATGCTTCCTCAAACGGTTAATCACTAAGCTTATTTTAAAAAGGAGTAGAAATATTTGATAAAAGAGGTACATATAGGTATGATAAGTATGATTATTCCTTCAGTTAGTCAGTATCCGGTCAGAAGAAATGTGTACATTTGGGACTTAGTTGACTTAGGTGTTATCATTTTGACTACTTAAGAGGGAATAATTGTGACATATGGGACTTAGTTGACTTTGGTGTTACAATTTATATCATCACTATCATGTAAGGAGAAATACGAACATCCAGGACTTAATTGACTTTGGTGTTACTATTTTGAATTAGTTGTGTACTTCGGATATTTGGGCTTTATTCATCAAGTCTTCTGAATGCGGCTTGCAAGAAAGCTTTGAATCTACTCAAGAAAGGATTTCTAGTTTGGGGGAAGCTAAAACAACTTCCAAATGGAGATTATTGAGAGGGACTACAGATTGCTGACATGGACAGAATGACTTTGTCATTTTCGGTTTGAACATTTTCAGGTCCTAACTCATACCTAATCTTGTGAATATATAAATGTGTAGTGCAGACTTAAATATAGGCATATATAGTGTTTGAGTACGAATTTTCAATAATTTCTTAGTAAATTTAAAAAAATTTAAATTAACGTACTCAAACACCATATTTTTCCCTCATTATTTTAGGGGGAGCTATAAACTCTTCCAATAATCGGCTTGTTAATAATTGGACATTTTTCCCTGAAACCATGAATATTTGAATCAATTGATATCCAAAATATAAAGAGATTTGACATTTCTGATAAGGGGAGAAAATGTGATTAAAATATATGGCTAAATATGTGAATTTAAAGGACTCAAGTGCAAGCTTCACCCTTCATGTGCTAAACATTTTTCAAACATCGATGCACATGTTGTGGGGGAGAATTTTGAATGGTTTAAGGTTGAGAATAATACCGAAAGACCGACCATGTTTGTAATTACTTATAGTTATAAGGTGGTTAGGATTAGGTATTCATTCTCACGATCCAACCAGAACCGGAGGGATCTACCCAAGGACATTCCACTAGTTAGTGTAGAACTTCATAGGTATGATATAAAAAAGGAGTAAAAGTAAGAATAAGGGAAAAATGCCGACTGAGATGGAGCTAGTATTGGAACAAACCCAACAAGGTACTAGTCATGAAGTCTCGGTAAGCGCTGAAGGGGTTGAAGAATTAAAAAGAAAAGTTAATATAAAGGGTGAAAGAAAGAAGCCCTCCTTACAGTTTAGGCAGAAATTAGGTCAATATATAAACTGTCAGAAACACTAAGTTGTTGTCAGGTATTGAAGATAGTCGTCATGGACCTAGTGACGCAATGCACAACCCTCCCCAGCCACTCAAGGTCTCTCAAAAGACTCTTATTTCATTTCTCAGGGAGATTACACTCATTTCTATCGACTTTCTCATTTCGAGATAATTGGTATTGAAAAGGTGGTAGTCTGCTCCAGCCTCTGATTACTAAAACCAAATGTGTACTATTAAGTCTAGAGCCAAAAGGGATCATCCATAAATCCCATTAGGACACTTATCCAAAATATGCTTGCTAATTCACACAATGTGAAAACAAGAAATATTTCAAGAGTCCTAAGCATTATCCTTGTGATTTTGCCATAACATCAGAGTGATACCTAAAAAGTACTCACAATGACGATGGAAATCCTTCCAGAGCCAACATCAAACAAGCTCTGCGGTAGGTGACTTGTGAGATCCTATATGGATCAAACTTGTGACACTGGATATCGATTCGATCCAACTTATGAATTGACGGATGAATTTTGAAAGATAAAACTGTTGGTGTGTCATAAAAAACCGTTTCTATCTTGACACTCTGACTGATTTTCTAAATCATTTTCCAATCTTATATCCATGGGAAGCCTCACAAGGGTATCTAGACATAGGAAAACTGAACACAAATTGACGGCTTAATCGGGAAGATAGTAACTTACCTGTTTACTCATATCGTGTTGTCTACTTTGAGACACTCCGGTAATAAGAACAGCTAGTACAGCTGTGAAACCCTGTCAAGGAGATTCTTCAGAATTCTACCTAATCACATGCAGTATCTATACTGATTAATGGGGAACCGTGGTTATTACAACCGTATTCGATGAAGTGACAAAGCCACTTTCGTCCATACTTGTTGATTATCAGTAACCCTTTCATGCAGGTAATCCTGATGGTCGAAGCTATTAGATCAAGACAAGTCAAGATTTAATGCCGCATGCTCATACTTGACTGAAAAAAGTAAAGACATCATGAAAACTCAAGTATATGTTTCAAGACTTCTGCTACTCTGATACCGTATGTCTTTCTTGAAGTGACAAAGTATTAATGTTAAAGAATTTTTTTTAAAGAAGTTTTCGTCACTCTGATACCGAATGTCTTTCTCGAAGTGACGAAGTGTTATAGTTAAAGAATTTTAAGAAAGATGTCTTATTAAAGCTTTTAAGACCAAGAAACAACAATAGTATGAGCGTGTCAGTCCAAATATCACAAGTGTACAAGACGGTGACAAAATCATAAAATAATGACAAAGAGTTGAATGTGGCTGATGATCTCAAAGTTCTCAAGATCACATACAAGTCAAGCTAAAGGAACAAGCTCAAGCCTAAAGTCAATGATCACTACATCACATTCATAAGAAAAAGAAATGAAAAAGAAGTCTGCGAGCACAAGAACGAAGACCTTCATAGTATGCTAGGTTTAAGTTTTTGTAAAATGGAATGACCTCCCTTAGGAGGAGATTGTTAGGAACATGAAAGTGTCAATCACTTTCATAGATATCATTAGATAGCTTGTTAAGTTATTTTTGGAACTTAAGTAGGCTAGTAAGCCAAAGGCCCATGGAAAGCTCATGAGCCCAAGGCCCTTGACGTCCATACTTAGGGTATAAATACCCTCTCCTCATGTGGAGAGGGTGTTGGTTGGTTGTTCATTTTTTTACATACATCTTTATGCATTTTCTCTTATGTTTACTTTCTCTCTCTAAAGTGTTCATCCAACTACTCTCTCACTAAAACCACCTCTTTTTCCATATCAAAGTATGTTAATGATTATTCTTCAAAGATAATTGAACTCATTGAATGCCTTGCACAAAGGTGTTTCAAAGTCTAATATGTTAGTTTTGATCCTAAAGATTTCAGCAACTTCATGATCTTTATTCACGTGTATTTCAACAAGATCAGAAAGTTCCTCGTTAGTAAGTACCTATTCATCATCTCCTCTAATCCAATACATCCATAATGTAGTCTTCGTGTACCAATCCATAGTTGAATGGTTACTAAACTTTGAAGCTATCCATTCAGCAAAATCAACATTGGATGGGTTGTATTCCATATCAATTCCATGTGTCATCCAATCTTTCTTTATCTCCATATATTCATTAAACTGCATCTTGTAACTTCGAATCAACCATTTAGAAATCTCTTCTTCCTTAATCTTCTTATCAACAGTCCTATGATCATTGTACATCAAATTTAACCATTGCTTGATAGTCACGTCCATGTGCCTTACCAACTTCTTGTTAATAAAAATTATAGCCTCAACATAAATTCTTTCATTCTTATCATAACACACTTGTAGTTTATAACATCAGGATCATCATATTCTCCAAGGTCATCACATTGTTGTTCACCATGTGGGGAATAAGAAAGCCTATGAATTCTTACTTCATAAGTAAACAAATCATCATTCATTCCACTTAATCAGTTGAATTCATTAAAGTCATCCCAAGAGGTGTATCACAAGTGAACAAGTAATCCTTGATCTCGAACATCGATAGAACTTCGATTTCTTTCGTAATTACCTTCATCTTAGCTACTAAAAACATCTAGAAAATTGTTAGCAGAATCAGTTTGGAAAAGGTGTATAGAAAAATTTAAGCTTTAATCCCAAAATACTAAAATTTAAACCTGCTGCTGTATTAGATGATTAATACGCCGTATTCATCTAACTAAATATGTCGTATTGATCTGTTGAACACAATATGCTGTATATGTATCGAAGGGTTAATCCGCCGTATCCAATAATTAAAACACGTCGTATTGGTTAGTCGAATAGAACAGTAATAGAAAAGAAAAACAATGCTAAAAATTCAAAACACACAATATGCAATAATATACAATGCAAACTAATCTAAGTTAAACTAAACTAAAAATACTAATAAATAAGAATTAAAAAATTTCACTCTCCGGCAACGGAGCCAAAAACTTGATGTGTTGTTGTGCGTAGGTATTATTTATTATCAAGTTTTACTATTTATATTTTTTGCCGACTAAACCTAAGAATAACACTAACGGGCAGTGTACCTGATCAGTTGTAGTTTCATTGGTAAGTAGGGTGTCGATCACTAAGACCAAGAACTTTAATACTTAGTTATATGTATTTTAGTTATCTAAGTTAGTCCTAAGTTATTCTAAGTTATACCAAGTTAAACCTAAACTAATGGTAACGGAGGGTTTTCAGCCTAAGAGACTAGCACAACCTAGATTGAGATAGGGAGAATAATACACGCAAATTTGACAGTTAGAAGATAGAGAAACGGTCAAGCCTTATGTAAGGAACACGTATTAACTATGCTTAGTCTAATAAAATGCAGGTTTTAGTTTATAAGTGCAATGATTGTCTTATCTTGTTGTCGATATATCATTCCTAGATTTAGGCAGTACTTCTTCCTAAAACCTAGACATGGAAATTCTATTACAATTAATCACATCCGCATAAAGTAATCATGGTTAAATATAATCTATCTTAGAAAACAATAATGGTGATCTTATGGAATCCTAGCTCATCAAGACATTACTAACTTACTGCTTAATGGCTCTTTATATACTAGTAGTCCACTGTCCAGATCTTTACCCAAGGAATCAAAACGTTATTTGTTAATCCTATGTCACTTGCTAGTCCAACTTGTTCACTAAACCAAAGGCAAATACATGTTAATATTTATGATCGTATTACTCTAGATAAATAAATTGTAATATGGAAAGCTAACCCAACATCTAGTCCACTTGGTCTGCTTTCTAGATCCAGTTTAATAATAGGTCGCATACTTAAGCATATAAACGAGTATAAATTGATAAACATAAAGCATCACACAACTTATAAGAATCAATCGAGATAAACATAAACCAAACGTTAAATTATCATAAGCATGGCTAATACCTAAAGGTTTTAGCCAATAGCCATTGTAACGAATACAAATGTCATAGATGAACGATTAAGGTAACGTAACTGATGTAGGATCGATATACCTTAGTATAATAAGCCTTTAGCCTGTAAAGGATGTTACTTCCTTGAATAAATTCAAGTTTACAAGACCTTCTTTGCTCCTTTTTATGGAAACTAGAATAGGGGGGGGGGGGGGTTGAATAGTTTACAGGTTAATTGTCGTTTTAAAAGTTTGCTTCAAAATATAATTAGATTCAATTTATATATTTCAATCAACCAACAATATGAGACAACAATATATCTATCTACGTGCAAATCACAATATAAACAATAAAAGATATACAGAACACAATAAAAGAGATAAGGGAAAGAACGATTAAACCACAACACCAAGATTTATAGTGGTTCGGCAACAAAGCTCTTCTTCACCCTACTCTACTCCTCGAGTATCCAACTCGAGATTTCACTATGTCAACAAGCTCCCTTTAGGAGGATAAAACCGTTTACACGTTGCTTACGTTGTTTTCCGACACTAAGCTAAATGTCGAGTCCTAATCTTAGCTAGAACCAACCTACCACTTCACCAATGTATTTTAAGGACTAAAATACTAACCAACACACGATCAACACAATCGGATTTATACACTATCTGATTTTACATACAAACACGCGATCAAGAAAATAGAGGTTTGAATCTTAGAAGAAGATAGAAGAAATCACTAATCTATAACACTTCGTTTCTTAGCGAATACGAATTTTCTTCTCTTGCACTTGATAAAGGAAGGAAGAAGGTAGAAGATGAAATTGGATCACTTAAAACAAGACTTAACTATGATTTAGAGAGAGAAAGAAAGTTTTAGTGAAAAAATAGATCTGAAAAATTCGTGCAAAGAGGTCTGTTTTTCTGATAATAGTGGAGTATTTATAGCCAAGAAAAACAACGTCTCCTGTGGGCAGTCCCGGCGGTTCCAAATATATCTGGGGGTAGTCCTGCTTATCAGGAGGCCGCCCCTAGGTAGACGCTCTCTTTTTTGTCTTTTTGTGAGGAAGGTTAAATCTGGTGTGGAACCTTCCATTTTGGGAGGAAAACCAGATTTGAATTTTTATAATTAAATAAAACATTTCTTTTATATATTAAAAATATTTTGTATATTTTTATTTGTGTAAAAATACTTTAGTAGAAATGTAATGGTTAAGGAAAAAAAATTTGATCACTAATCATGTTTAATAATTTGTTTATACATACTTTAAGTGATTTATGTTGAAATGTAAATTTACGATTAAAAACACGTAAACGTTTATTTTTATCATAGACGTTTTTACATTTTGTCATCTTTAAAACGTAGAGGAGTCAAAAAATATAAATAACATTTTTAGGCATTATTTTTATTAACTGTCTCCTCCTTTTTGATGATGACAAAATATAAACTCATTTTAGATAAAAATAAAAGTTTGCAAGTTATTATGAGTTATGATCAATTAATCCCCCTTTTTGTCGAATCAAAAAAGGTTGATCATCAAGTAAAGAAGAAAGAAATCGACGATGCCAAGACTCTCCCTTGATCTATGCTCCCCTCGTTTGGGGCACCAAGGGATCGAGCTTATGGTATTTTGCTACAAAACCGAGTTAAAAATACAAGTGCAAGAAACATTTCTAACAAGTAGCAATAATTATGACAAATATATGTATGGCTATATAGAAAAAAAGTATCTATCTAAAACATAATGCATTCAAATCACCCATAATAATAAAGGACCATTCATTCATAATAGATTAAATTCATACTAGAATAATATGAATA
The DNA here is from genome assembly GCA_026074375.1 of Tanacetum coccineum. Lineage (NCBI taxonomy): Eukaryota > Viridiplantae > Streptophyta > Magnoliopsida > Asterales > Asteraceae > Tanacetum > Tanacetum coccineum. The sequence goes on from BQNB010146036.1 coordinate 13,142, forward strand.
TTACAAGGCTAGGAATTAAGCATAAAGGCATAACATAAATAAACATTCTAAACTAGAGCTAGACTAGCTGATTCTTGATGTTTAGGAGATGCGACGATCAAAAGATGGGTTGCCGATTATTTAGATAGATTAAACATGTGAGAATAATGGTTACGAAGTAAAAATAAAGAGCTTGGTGATGAATTGTTTGGTTATGGTGGAGCTCGATATAGAGGTCGAGTGAGAAGAAATTGAATGAAGTTAAGCTCATTTCTTATGGATTGAAATTGATTTTGGGTGTACATGCAACAATGGCAAAACCCTAAATGAAAGTTGACTTGGTCAAGAGTGGCGGGGTTAATTAAAGGAGGTGATGGAGAACATGGAGAAGGTGGTACTTGAGAGTAAGCATTGGCTGCATGATGGAGATTTATTTCAAGGAGTCAAGAAATGTGGTGGAGTTGATTCACCATTTGTTCCCTATTTGGATTTTTGGTAGGTGGTAGAGTTGGTTGAAGGGTAGCTCTTGGTGTAGAAGAAGGTGAGACACTTTGAGATGGTGGTGGTGATTTTGGTGTAAGTGTGGTTCTTCTCCAAACTTGTCTTACTGCAATCCTAGGTTTTCTTGAGAAGTTTGGAGGTGGGATTGAAGAGCTCATTTGGTTAGAGGGTTTAGATCAAGTAGAAAGAAGAAGATGTTGAATGATGAAGGTGATTAGTGGTTTACATATTCAAAGGAAGAAGATAATATGGAAAATCATGGTAGTTGATGAAGAAGGGGTAAAAAGTTATGTGTCTAAACAGAGAAATTCCAGTAGAGGCTAGAATAGGAAGGGTCAAAGTTGTAGAAAAGTGAGAGAATTGAAATTTTTTTACCTCCTAAAGGCGGTCCCATAAATATTAGGTTGTCCCAAATATACTAAGGGGCTACTACATGTATTTGGAGGCCGTTTTCTAGGGAAGACGAATTTTTCCCAGATCATTTTTTCTCTTTGGTGTAGAAAGGAAAGGCATGGTTATGACTGGGTGTATCAAATCTTATTTCTCAGAAATAAACTAATTCTATTTTTGCAACAAAAATAAACTCATGCAAAAATAAACTCAAACAAAAATAAGTATCTAATCATGCATTTCATGCATTTCAAGCATAAACATAATATCTAGACTAACATGCAAATAGGATTTAGGATGATAAAATTGAATGATCACCCAAGGCAAATGCCTACCTACGAAACTCAAATCCTATTAATAAATCCATAATACTAGCTAGCAAAGCATAAAGTAATTAGTGAGATAAGTAATAGTAATAATAAATGTCTAATACTTCTTCAAATTTGGTCATTTCTTTCTTCCCGTCAACATATTCTTGAGGGCTTTTCCGATTGACCTTAATCCGTACTCATCTCGGTATTGACTTTGGTGATTTAGGATTTTAGTTTGGCAAGTGTGCATGGTTTGATTTTCATGAAGTGGATTTTTGAAGACTTGGCAAACAACATTTGATAAAGAGTTGACAGATTGAGAGTGTGACAGAGTACTATCACGAAAAGTATCTTTTTTATTTTCATCATCATTGTCATCTAAGTGATGACATGGTAATGTATGAACGAAGACGGAGGAAGATGAAGCGGAATTTGACTGACGAAATCTTTTTGTACCATAATCCCCTCGCGTATTTTGCTCATAATGAGGAGCGAGGGGATACACAACACGATCACATAAGATGTAACGATCATCCGATAACTCAGGAGAGTTTGACACAATATGTTTGAACAATTGATGTGCGCTAAAATACACATCATTTATATCCCGTAAAACACTATAAAATGGACAAAAACATTAAAATATGGATAAATATGTTGCAAATATGTTTGTATTGTGTTTTTATGTCTTACAGGTACAAAGGATTGAAAACAAAGCAAAAACGGTAATTTTTAGGTGACTTTCGATGACTTTTTCACATTTATCGAGGATCAAATGAAGTCGTTAATATTCCACGATCACACCATTGGAAAGATCATGAAATTACGAGTCTATATGTACCTTACTTGACCCCCGAACGTTTTTTATTTGAAACCTACACATCCCTAAATTGGACCTTTTATATAAATAAACCTGACCCAGAGCAAAACTACCTTAAATACGATATAAGTATGTACATATTATGATAGATCAATGTAGCTCAGTTGGTTACTTGGGGTTCCCTTAAGTTTTGACTCGGGACGTCCCGAGTTCGACCCTGGGTTGGGTTATATCTACCATTATCCACGTGGATGCCACGTAGGCACACGTGGTGCCACATGGCTTTCTGACCCATTGAATCACCTGTTGACTGGCGGTCAATGGTGGTTCGCCCCTGTTGACCGCCGCCGTTAACCATCGTTGACCTATGTCTGACGGTGGCTCCGTCGATGGCTAGCTGACCATGAGGCACCACTCTGGTGGTGACACGTGGCCTATTAATGATTGGGAGCAGGTTCAGGTACGAGGAAAGGTTCAGGTACGAGGAAGAAATGTTAGTACGAGGTTCAGAATGTGGTAGGGTTGAGAGCAGACAGGGGTCAGTACGAGGAATGATCCAGAAGCACACGTGGCAAGTTGTGATTGGAGGATCCAACTGGCGTACGAGGTACGCAATTCCATGTAATCATTGGCAATTAAGTCAGTGGAGGAAATTACGTGGAAGATGCATAGCACACGAAATTATGAATATGCCCCTAGATCTAACAATATGATTGGACAAAGGCCTGAATGGACAAAAATGCCCCTACATGGGTTGGGTTTTATATATTTCATATGCAGCAGCAGCAAAGGGGGTGTTAGGATTTTTATTTTTGTAGTTTTACTTTCAAATTTAGTGTAGTTTTTAGCTTATTTAGTTTGTGCTTATTTCAACTTTTGTAAAAGCTTTTCAAGCTTATTCTAGCTTATTGTAATAATCATTTTGAGCTTATTAATGAAGATGTTTAAGGTTGGTTAATTGCTTATTGTCTTAGCTTATTTCTTTCCTTTTCTTTTCTTTAGCTTATTCAATAAGCTCATTTGAGCTTATTATTTTTCATAGTTATTTTCTATTTCAAATAAGTTATCTACTAGCTTATTTGTTTGAATTTAAGCTTATAAATCTAGATAAGCTTTTGCTTATTTCATCTTTTTTCTCTTTTCTTTTCTTTTCTTTTTCCAAAAGTGCTTATTATTTGATTAAGCTTATGTCAAGATCATAAAGGAAACCGTGAGTGCTTAATCCTCGGCTTATTTATTAAGCTTTGTGTTTCCTAGATTTTGGTAAGCTTAATCTTACCTTAAAAAATTTAAATAGCTTATTCTTGTTTTTCTAGCTTAAAGTTGTTTACTTTTTGGCCTATTTACTTAGATCTATTTCTTAATCATACCCGATCCGCGTTCACTTGATTGAACAACTTAGTTTCGGGTGGGATAAGATCTATTTTTAGCTTATTGTCTTTAGATTTAATTCCTAACTTATTATTATTTTCTTAACCTTTTGTTTCTCT
>BQNB010146037.1:0-16632 GCA_026074375.1 Tanacetum coccineum
AAAGAAAACCTTGTTGAATAGCATTATTGTTCTTGTTTATTCCGCTGCATATTAATGTTATTCGTAAAACTAATCCTAGATGGGCTAAACGATCTTAACAGTAGTTGTAAACCGGTTTTTGACGGTCTTACCGCATTACTCGAGCGTTGCAAGCCTTTATTGAATATAGATGGTCATATAAAGTGTCCATGTCATTCTTGTCGTAACGTAAAATATGCAATTATCAAGGAACTTAAAAACCTCATAGGCGATAATGGGTGGGACCTGATTTATCCGACATGGTATAATCACGGTGAACCTAAACTTAAACCTGATTCTTGGTGAGATAAGGCACGAGCCAACTCAAGCAACAACACGTCATCAACGTAACGAGTTTCTATAGTTATTTGCTTGTGCCAACAACAAAATATAATCTATTTGTGACTGGATGACTTCATTGGACTTTATAAAAAGTTGACGCACCTCAAGGTGGGTAAATGGACTGATACTTCATTTGACAAGTTTCTAAAATTTCTCCAAGAAGAATTTCCATCCAGGGTAGGATACAAAATCCCATCATCATACCATGAAATAAAAAGGACATTTAAAACAATCTGTTAGGGTACAAGTCGATACATGCTTGTAAATATGATTGTTTTTAATTAGGGGGGGAAGAGAATAAAGAGGTGCACTTTTGTCCGGTATGCAAAGCGAGTAGATAGAAAGACAAGAACACACCAGGGTGGAAAGTTCCTAACAAGGTGTTGCGTTACATTCCTAAAATACAACATATGTAGAAGTCTAAACACACAATAAAGCATATGAGTTTGCATGCTACTGAAGAGTCTTCGGAGAATGGTAAGATGCAACACCCGGTTGATGGTAAAGCATGGAAGAATATTAACAACTTGTATCCGGATTTTGGTGAAGAGAAAAGAAACATCCAGTTAGGATTGGATGATGATGTTTTCAATCCGTTTGGCAACCCTTGTTGGGCTTACAGCATGTGGCCAGTCATATTAACACCATACGATATGCCTTTGTGGTTATGTATGGAAGAGACTTCTTTTATGCTGACGTAATTAATTCCTGGCCCTAAATCACCAGGGAAGGACATTGATGTTTACTTGAGGCCTTTATTGATGACCTACATAGATTATGAAAACGTGAAGGTGTCAAGACTATAGACATTGTTACAGGCACGAAGTTTAATATGAGAGCGATGCTTTTATAGACCATCAATTATTTTTCTGCTTAGAGTATTTTGTCCGGATGGAGTGGGCAAGGTTACATGGAATGCCCTACATGTAATGAAGATACTCTATCTAAGCATGTGATAAGTAAAATAGCTTATGTTGGTCATAGGATTCTTAAAGAAGAACTACAAATGGGGGGAGGATAGAGCATTTGATGGTGAAACCAAAGCTAGAGATCCTCCTAGAAAATTTACCAATGTTGTTAGGATTGAAAAAGTGTCGATTAAATAGATTATTTTATTTATCGTTTTTACTTTACGTTTATCTTGTAATAATGTATATTGAGCAAGATATTAAAAGGAAAGCTCAATATACTCATTTAGTTAAGTAGAGAAAAGTAGTATAAATAGGTCATTAGTGGTAAGACTCTAGATAACAACTTCATAATTCTCTCTCTATACCTGATTTCTCTTTTCCCTTTCTTTTATGAAAAAAGCAATTAAAAATCCCTCTCTCTCTCTCTAATTTCTCTCTCTACAACTAAACCCTATTATACATGATACAATGCAACTAAAAGAACAATATCAAGTGGTATCAATCGCCTAGAAGAGATTTAGATTGATTGTGTATGGATGAAAAAGCTCAAAATAAAAAAAGTTTAGATTTTTGTTGTTATTGTGGTGCGTGACATAAACATTCAAGAACGAGGTTCAAAAAAATTCTTCTAATTGCTATGGATTAGTGTTATTTGATACGAATTTGATTTTTAGATCATGATGAAGTATTAATTTAAGTGTTTGATTATGAATTTGAGATCAAAAGGATGATGAATTTGGAGGAGTTGATGATGACGTGTGGATGTGTTCATGAACGAGGTTCCAAATTCTTCTAGTTTGATCAAAATTCATAAGGTGTGATTCGTGATTTGATTTAGATTTGATTTGTGATAGAGATTATTAGTGATTACACGTTGTTTTTGGAATCAATTCATATTAATTTTGGATCTAAGGTGTGACGTGGGGTTTTGATTCATGAACAAGGTCTCAAGGTTTTCGAATTTGATCATGTTTTTGTTGTTTGATTCGTGATTGGTGATAATTTCAAAGGTAATTAGTGATTTTCATGATCAAATTGATTGTTTTAGCTTAATTTTTGTGGAGTTCGTATATGTGTGACGTGAAGGTGAAGACATTCACAATTGAGTCTTGTTGAAAAATTTGTTACAACACTCGTTTGGTGGAATTGTTTTTAGAAAAGTGGTTAGAATACTCAATTGTGAACAAGGATTGAAGAACGAGGTGTTAGAAAGAGGTTAATCTTGATTTTTGGTGGATTTCGTGTGAATAGTGACGTAAAGAAGGGTATATTCACATTTCAGGTTTGTTTAAAAGTGGTTACAATACTCAATTAGTGGAATTGTTTGTTGAAATGCAGTTACAACACTCAATTGCATACAAGGTTTGACGAACGAGGCTTAAAAGTGGTTACACTACTCATTTGGGTGATTGAGTATTCATCCTAGTGGAACCTTGTTCATCATACTTTATTAGGAAGAAAACCTCTTTTGGGCACTCTATTTCATACGTGGGATTGCAAGGCTTCTCATTTGATCATTTGGTCTTCAACCTCAATTAGTCTTCAAAGTGCAAAACCTCAATTAATTCTTCTACACAAACCTCATCCAGATTCACTACTTCAACCTCATTTGTGCTACCTCATTTTCTACATAAAGGGTGAAGCTTACTTTTCACAGGGAAATCATCTATCCTCAATTGGTACAAGTGTTTTGGAACCTCAATTGGAACCTCAACTCGAACCTCAACAGGAAAAACATCTCGAACCTCGATTGGAATTCGTTTGTAACCACATTTGGCATTCTTTTACACATGAAGAATATAAGCGAACGAGCATCATTTGGAATTCTACATCGAACCTCGTTTGGGATATAGTTGACGTACCTCATTCAGGAATCACCTTTCGAACCTCAATTGGATTTCGGGCTGAACCTCATTTTGAAAAAAAAGTCAAACCTCATTTAGTCTAAAAATTATTTGATAAAACAACATTTAATTTTTAGGATTACAATTCGAAACTTTAGAAAAACACAAAAATATTTTCTACACTTAACTGTACTGATAGACTTTTTGATTTCACAACAATAGTCTTTATAGTCTAAAACGATCCGCTTAGCATTGTTTTCTTAATAGATAAAATGACAAGTTCTCATCAACAATCGATCGCCGATGCCGGTTCAAAAACTAGACCACCTATGTTAGAGAAGGGAAGTTATGTGCCATGGTCAAGCCGTTTTCTGAAATATGTTAATGGTAAGAAAGAGCATGGGATAAGAGTAAAAGATTCGATTTTTAAAGGTCCTTATAAGTTCAGAGAGATAACAGATCCATCAAGTCCAAAAGATGCACCGATAAGGAGAATGCAAGAATATAAAGATCTTACGGGTGAAGATAAGTTAAGATATGAAGCTGATATTGATGCAAAAAACTGGATTCTACTTGTCATACCAAACGATATCTAAAACTTCTTAGATACATGTCAGACAGCAGAACAAATGTAGAAACAAGTTCAGAGATTGATGCAAGGAGCTGATTTGAGTTTGCAAGAAAGACACTCAAGACGCATGAATGAATTTGACAAGTTTTCTGCTGAAACTGGGTAATCTCTTAAGTATGTATATAAAAGATTTTGCACAATCATCAACTGCGTGATCGCAATAACCTCACACAGGACAAGATTGTCGTCAATACCAGATTTCTTAATTCTTTGCAATCTGAGTGGAGCAAATATGTCAGGAGAGCTCGTCAATCACATACACTTAATAAAGTTGAATATCATCTGTTGTTTGATTACTTGACCCAGAATGAACCAGATGTGATTGCTTCCAAAGCAAAACGAGCTACTAGGAACCACGATCCTCTTGCTCTCGTTGCTAATTCATATGCAAGTCCTTCATCTTCTCGGTCTTCACAACAATATTATGTCACTCATCCTCCTTTAGTGCAAGATTATGATGATGATTATCAAGGAGAAATACAAAGTGATGAACCGGAAGACAAACTTTCAACTGCTATGATGCTACTGGCTTGAGCGATTACTCAACACTTCTCCACACCAATGAATAATCGTCTTTGTACTTCTTCCAACAAAAAAAATCAAGCTTATGTACAAGATGGTCGGGTGAATATTCAAGGAAAGAGCTCAGGGTATATTAGGAATAGTAGTAGGAATGCTAGGAATCAAGCAAGGAATGTCGGGAATCAAGGAGTCACTATTGGGAATGGTATTGTTTAGAAAACTGCTGGGAATGCTGAAAATGTGCAAAGGAATCTTTGAACCATTACCAATGTTGGAAAAGATTCAACAGTTTAGTGTTATAATTGTAATGAAAAAGGCCATTATGCAAGAGATTGTTCGAAGCCCAGAGTTCAAGATTCTAAGTACTTTAGAGAGCAAATGTTGTTAGCTGCTAAGGATGAAGCTGGAGTTCATCTTGACGAGGAAGAAAATGACTTCATGCTTATGAGTGCTAATGGAGATGATCAGCTAGAAGAACTAAATGCTTCAGTGATCATGATGGCTCGCCTTCAACCAGCAGATAATGACTCAGATGTTGAACGAAGTATGATTCTGACTTTTTTAGCGAGGTAAATGATTCTCAAATCGAAATGAAAAATGGGCTATTCACGAATAATGATAATAAACGACATAAACATGAGAAGTTAGAAACTATTAAACTTACATATGTTGATGATCAACTTGATAGTGATATCATATTTGATGATCCTTATATGGAGGATAAGAGTGGACAAACGGAACATGCTAATGATGCTCATGATCAAAAGCTTGATGATTTTGAATCATTGATTTGAAATGTGCAAATAGAAGCTGAAAATAAACGCATGACTAATAAGGAAATAAAAAAGAAAAAGTCGTTGTTAACCAAGGAACTTGAGATGTGTAAGAAACGGATTCAGGATTTGAGAACAAACCAGTAATAACCGTAAAATTTCAAGAAGAATACAAACAATTGCAAAATCAATTTTTATTAAAAAACACAAACTTGAAACTCTTGAAAAAGAAAAAGTTGAATTACAAAATCAGATTGTCGAAGTGAAAACTAGATGTTTGAATTTAAAAACGATCGTGATTCGTTGAAACAAACTTTTAAAATCAAAGAAGATAAATATCTTGATATTTTGAATTTAGAAAAAAAGTCAAAGATCATGAAAGAGTTGTTTTTAAAATGTCTCATTTGGTTTAAACGATTCACATGCTTGGTACGACAACAAATTCGTTTTATGATCTAATTTTCAAAACTGGTTTGGGGTATCAAAATCCGATTCATCTCAAGATAGCCAATACACGTCAACCTAAGTTGTATAACGCTAGACTTCTTAGTGATGATAAATTACAACTTAACTTATATGACACTCAAGAAACGCTTAACAATGAAAGGAAAAATGGTTCTAATCAATTATGCAAAAATAAATCAACTTTATGAATCTTTTGTTCCTCAAACTGCACTTTTTGCTGAACAAAGATTTTTTTCAGAAGCTTCTACTTCTAATGTAACTCCCGAAACAGAAAGTCCACCAAAATCGAGTCCACCTCCAAAGAAAATGCCAACACAAAGTAAAATTTTAGGTATTTTTTGTAAACTTGATAATAGAATCCAAGTTTTGGAAAAACTCATTGAAGAAAAAACTGAGATTCTTAATGACATACATTTTGGTAATGATTTTAAAAAGGAAACAAGATTAGTTTTTTATAATGAAGTGGAATCGACTACTCAACCAATACGTTTATGGGTAAATGTTCTTCAACAGGAGTTTACAAAAGAAGTATGAGAAATGTTAAATGTCTTTGAGTAAATGGAAAGTGAAGTTGATGAATTGAAAAAGACAGTGAAAAATGAAAATTTGCTAAATGAATTTGATCGAATTTTGGAAGCATCCTTAACTGCTGAGATTAGAAATTGTGTGTTGTATTTTGCTGAACAAGTTGAGAATCAAAAGTTAAGAGATGAAATTTCAAAATTTCACAAGATTCCAAGGATGTCGAAGCAAATTTGTTAAAACAAATTGTGATTCTTGAAAATGATTTTCAAATGTGTCAAGCTCAAAGCATAGATTTTGAACTCCAATTGCAACACCATAAAGAGAAAAATGCTTGTGACAAATCTTGGAAATCAAAAGTAGAAAAACTTGATGATGAGAAGTGTTGTTGGTTTTTCAAGTAGAATCTTTAATTAAAAAACATGAAAATGTCAATCTTGAATATCAACAGCTTTTCAATTCAATAAAAATGACACGGGCTCAACATCAACATGAAGTTAATGAATTGATAGAGAATGTTAATCAAAAGACATATGCTTATGTGGTTGTGCGAGCTCAAAATCAAGATCTTTTGATAACAATCTCTGAGAAGTTAAAATCTATTGAGATAGGGAAGAATGTGAACACTAAGTTTGATAACTCTTTAGTCTTAGGAAAACTTGTGTGCGTTACATCGCTAAACAAAAACAAAGATCAAAAGTCTAAGTTTGATCCTAAGATTGATGTCAAACAAGATGAGTCAAAACCAGTGATGTGTCGTTGTGTGGTGTATATTTTATTGATTCAAGTTTTAAATTTATATTTTGCTGACTAAACCAAAAACAACACTTTAACAGGCAGTGTACCCGATCAGTAGTAGTTTCGTGGTAAGTAGGGTGTCAAACACTTAAAGCGAGGTTAAATCTATCAATTTAATTAATACCTTGGCTATCTAATCTATGTTAATTCTATTCAATTTTAAACCTATGTCAGTCTAAATCCTAATTCTAACGGGAAAAGGAGGTTTTTAGCCTGAGAGACTGGCATGGTTTGGTTGGTGACTACAATTAATTCAAGGCACTTTTACCCACGCAAGCTAATTAACAAAAGATACAAGAGCGGTCAAACCTTATATAAGAAAACTGTATTAACCAATAATCTTATTAGAAAGTTGGTTTATTAAGTGCAATTATTTCTTCTCTTGAGGGGGCATATCATTCTTAAGACTTAGGCGTTACATCATCCTAAGACCTAGACACATTAATTCTGTCACAATTAAAGCCTCTGCATAAAGCATCCTTATTTGCTGATTATAATCTATCTTAGGGATTAAAGCAATGGTGACCTTGTTAAACCCTAGCTCATAGAGACTTTACCTACTTTCCGCTTAATGGCAATTTATACACTAGTAGTCCACTTGTCCAACTATCCAATGGAATCAGAACGTTACTTGTTGAATTATCTAGGTCACCTGCTAGTCAACACGATCAATAAACCATTGGCAATATCCAATTAACTAGTTAAGCCCAAAGCGTATCCTAGACACAGACTTAGAAGGACAATATTTGTGTAACTATAATTCTAGATGTATATATTACTATATGGAGATCTATCCCCGACTCTAGATCTACTTGGTCCGCTTCACTAGATCCAGTTGAATGATAGGTCGCATACAAAAGCGCGTAAACAAGTATTAATTGATAAACATAAACAAGCATACAACGAAAAATCAAGAAATCAAGATAAACGAATACCAAACATTCAGATCTTCATAATAATGGCTAATACCTGAAGGTATTAGCCTTCAACCGTCATAATAAATACAAAAGCAATTATTTATCCAAGGTAAACTAACCGAGTTAACGAATGATACCAAAAACTGAACGATTACTAAAGTATATGGAATTACACGATGTCTTCTATGGAATTGATAACGTTTCCTGACCTCTTCTGCTCTTTTTCTCCTCTAAAAATCGACTTTTATGGTTTAGGTATCGAGAATATGATTTAGCACGCTGAAAACTCGTTTTTTAGTTTTCTATTTATAAGGTCTGGAAGTCGGTTGGATACGGCGTATCCAAGTATTAGATACGGCGTACCCGGGATTTCTTGGAGTAGGGACCACACTTGATATCTTCCAGAATATTCAAATACTATATCTTGAATACGACGTATTGAGTCTCTCTGGATACGGCGTATTGGTCTTCAGAATAGTAATCTTCAAAATAACTTCATTTAAGCTCTAGAATGCACGCCTTTTGCTATCTTTCACTAATTACTCCATAATTACTGCAATTCTCAAATATAAAAGATTAAGTAACAATTCTTTGCAATAACTATACAAATTGGGTTAATAAAATGGGATAAATGATGCTATAAAATAGACGTTATTTGATGTAATCAAATATCCCCCCACTTGAATCCTACTTGTCCTCAAGTAGCCTTTAGAAGTTTGTAAAAATGTATCCCTAAGGATATTTTCTGTTAAAGCACTTATTTGTATAACACCCCCATTTTTGACATATAGCAGCGGAAGCTAATCTGGGGAATTATTTCATTGTACAACAGTCATAATCATAGAAAATGACTCGAAAGAGACGTTTTTAAAAGATAAGTTATAATTCATTATTTCATCAGAGTTTTTACAAACATAGGTCCCAAAATCTACATGAAAACATAAAGTTTGAATGATAACAGTTTAGCCATCTTCAAGTCCGTGCCACTCCGTGCCATAAGATGTTCAGTTACTTGAGATAAACATGCTAAAAAGGTTGAAAGATTCATGAAAACTATGATCCGGTGGTCTTGGTGAGTCAAACCACATGATAGCCATTTTAGTGAGAGAAAGTAGTGAGATGTTATACACCCATAAGTGTAATAATTGCAAAAGAACAATATAAATGGAAAACAGATATATTGCGTCTTAGCTTATGGCACACAAACGACTAGTGTAATTATACCAATAATGATATAAATATGATAATGTGCCCCATGTAAGTAATTGCCATATACCTATGAGTTTCAAATAAATGGTGCATTTTGGTTACCTAACCGGCTAACACAAACGGATCGTCCATCCCAATAGGCCTATTCCTAAAAAACACCGTATCACTCGTAAGTGAATTAATGGTCCATGAATGGTTGGGGGTCTTATAGCATAAAGGTGGCCTTAGCAACAGATGCAATAAAAAATTTATGATATGCAATACATTTAGAAAACACTTGTATTCATGGTTTATAGCATGTATCCCCCTCACGGGTTTATGAAATAGAAGTAATAAAAATTGAGGCTATGAACTCACCTTAACAGTATAGGGAAATCTGATTGATGGCAAAAGTATATCAAGTGAAAGTAACGGCTTCGTCACGCAACCTGGGGTGATATGTCAAGTCTTAGTGTGATAGTTTATGTTTCAAAACTTCATAAAGTTTAACGTATATCTTTGATTTATTAAATTATGAAAATATTGTATCGCTGTTCGGGCTATCATAATCCAGAGGCCATGTAGTATCGTTTGAGGAGCCAGGGCACTTTAAATCGTAAACCCAGCAAACTCGTCAAAACAAAAACTCAAATGAAACCCTTCATATGAAATTCCCTAGTAACGTGATACGATAAGATTTTAAGTTTCTTCAAAAGTTAGTTAATGATAAATTATGTTAAATATATAACGAAATAATGCGTCGATTTATGATTAATAACGATAAATGTTGACGGTATTTTGTAATAAATTAGTTTACTATATTAAAATATATTTTTATAATATTATAATAAAAAAATTAATATTTTATATATTTTTAAGTTTGCAAAATTGGCAATATATACCCTTGGTTTATAAACTTTTACGACTTTAGTCCTTTATATATAAAGTATATATAATTTAAACCTTTAACTTTGAAACTTGGCAAAATAGGTCCTTATAGTTATAACTTTAAAATAATGACATTTTCAGCCCCTTTAGTTATAAATTTTAGAAAGTTACGATATATACCCCTATGCATGGAAATATTTGCAAAACAAGTCCAAAAAGCCATGCAAGCTTATTTTAAGATTCCAAATGATATTTACAGGTTATAGCTTATTAGAATAAGATAAAATAAGATGTTCTAACGTAACAAAAGTTTAGAAAAAGGATTCGTTAGCTAGAAAATCAAAACGGGTCGTTTATAGGGTTTTAATAAAAAACACATGGGTTTGAGGATTCAAAGTTTCAAACAAGAGTTTATATATGATCTTAAGAGTATTATGAACATTCTAATATAGATTATAAGTTTATGGAACAAGATCTTAGGCTTACTTGAGCTAAAATAGGTCAAAATGGGGTTTTCGAGTTCGTACGCCTAGTAACGACTTCAAGGGATCCTTTTTCTTGATTCTTGGCTTCTATTCCACTTGATCCTTCTTGGTTTGAGTTAGAACTCCATTGTTGTACTTGATGAGTTTTGAGGTGTAATTTGAAATGTATGCATGTTTTGGCTATTTATAGGGTTGAAACACCCTTGGTGCCCAAGTTTTAGCTATGAAAGGTGTCAAGAGCTGTAGAGTTGTGATTAAGGAGGCTATAGATGATTCATGGAAGCTATGGAGTGTAGCAATGCAAGGTGGAGGGTGTATGAGGGTTTTCGCCTATAATGTGGTGACAAGGAGGTGTCTAGAAGCCTTGGAGCTTAAGGGTGGTGATGGAGCTACTTGGTAGGCTAATTTTGAGGTCATGGTGATGTCATAGAGGTGCTAGGGTGCGTGCTTGAGGTGCTTGGTTGCTTAAAATGGGTAAAAATGCAAGAAAAGGGGTGTCGGGTTAATTTCATTTCGGGTTAGGGTTTTAGGGTTTTAATTCATGTTATGGTTAGGGTTTAAGATAGTTTAGGGTTTAGGATTAGTGTTAGGATTAAGGTTTAGGGTTTAAGATTAAGGTTTAGGGTTTAGTTTTAAGTTTTAGGGCTTAGTTTTAGGTTTAAAGTGAAATTAGGGTTTTGTTTAGGGTTTAGGGTTTTAAATTAGGGTTTAGAATGAATTAAGGTTTAGGTTTAGGGTTTAGAAGTCATGCATTAAGTGCTTGTACCTTGTGTTAAAGTGGTGGTAAGAAACCAAAGTGATTTAGGAGGTAAAATGACCTAATTTGACTTTCTTGCATTATTGACTTGTACATTGAGCTTTAGAAAGTTATAACTTGATTTAGGAGGGAAAAGATATTCAAATGTGGTGCTATGATACTTGCACACATGCTTTAAAGGCTTGTATATTCATTTTATATGTATACATTACATATAATTAGGTTTTTGATATAAACGTTTACGTTTAATGCTTGTTTTGATATAACGTTTTGAAAAGTACGTTAGATGGATAATGTACTTGGTAAAAATGATATTAAGATATAGACTTGACATATTAGGATGTTTACACGATATAAACATAGATATAGATGGCATTGATAGAGGTTGTGTGATCTCGTTTACTTTAGAAATGTAAACTAGGTTACATAATAGAATAGAATAAAAAAACGAAAATTATTCCCGTTAAAAAGGTTGTACTTAATATAGTAAGTAGATATTACATTGATAAAAATACTAGAAAATTACGGGTTGTTATATCTGAAGCCTACATGACTTACCGTGCTTATACTACTAGTGAAAAGACTCCAAAACCAAAATCTAAAAAGAAAAAAGCTAATTTTGAATCATCTCCCAAGACGAAGCTTACTCAAGCTTCTAAAGGAAAAAGAATCAAGACCGTAGCAAAGGGAGATAAACCTGCCAAGAAGAAGCAATCTGTAACAAAGTTAAAAGGTTTAATAGTACTATCTAAGGTTGCTTTGACTGAAGCTGAACAAATAAAGCTAGCAACAAAAAGAAGCCTAATACAAACTCACAGCTCTCACGCCAGCGGCTCAGGTGCAGATGAAAGAACTGGTAGTATACCAGGGGTTCTTGATGTACTGACTTTTAAATTTGATGATGAGAAAATCTCTTGGAAGTCAAGTGAAGAAGAAGATGATGATGAAGTGAATGTGAGTAAAGACAATGATGATGATGCTGACAATGATGATGATGTTAATAAAGATGATGAAGATGCTGATGCTGATAATCAAGATGATGAAATTCCAGATGATGCAAATCAAGATGATGACGATGATCAAACTTATTCAGATAACAATGGTGATGAGTTGGTTCACCCCAAGCTTTCCACTCATGATGACGAAGCAAGACAAGATGAAGAAGAAAGTGATGATAAAAGTAATGAAGACAGTGATGAAGAAGTTCAGGGTGCGAATATTGAGGAAGAGGAGATGGATGAAGAGGAAATACATGAAGAGGATGGAGCGAATGAACTATACAAGGACGCGAACATTAATCTGGATGGAAGAGACACTGTGATGACAGATGCTCCACTACCTAATGTCCAAGGAACTCAGGTAACGAAAGATACTCATGTGATAATCACCGCTCCGATCAATCCTGAAGGTCAACAACAGAGTTCTTCTGTGTCATCTGGCTTCATTTCTAACATTCTCAACCCCAGTCCAAATACAGGTATTGACACAATATTTACTCCTAACACTGAGGCAACTTCACTGGTAGATGTTCCGGTCACCATTATTGCTGAGCCACCTGTTTTTGTCTGTAACAACTATTCCACCCACTCCTCTCATCACACATCTGCAACAAATAACAGTACCCACACCAGTACCCACGCTAACAAATGTTCCATGCTCCTCACTACAAGATCTTCCCAACTTTGGCTCTTTATTCGGGTTTGACCATAAACTAAAAACTTTGGAAACCGACTTCTCTGAGTTTAAGCAAATGAACCAATTTGCTAAAGCAGTTTCTTCCATTCCCGACATTGTTGATGCGTACCTTGCTAACAAGATGCATGAAGCCGTCAAAACTGTTGTTCAGTTACAATCCGAAAGACTCAAAAATGAAGCCCAAGCAGAAAATGCAGACTTCCTCAACCAACTTGATGATAATGATTGATTTCTTTACATATAAATAATATATAATAATAATATACTACTTATATTAACCAAACTAAACCAAGAGACCCTTGATTAGGTTCAAAGAAAGAAAATCAATGAAATCCGAGTAGTATGATATTCCCGGGTTGTTTTCCCAACGAGGAATGCAAATGGAAAGTCAAGAATTGGTTTGATAATTGATGTTTGAATGAAAAAGATTTTGATTGGTTTTCTAAATCTACGGGAAAATTAATGACATCTACGCTAAAAACAATTAAGGCAAGACAAATTTAAACTAAAAACGCAAACGAGAATCCTAAATACGTGACTTAAAACCCTAATTTATCAAAATTAAATCCTAAAATGATCTTTTTAACTTTTATAAGTCCTAATTGACTAAAATACAAGAACTAAGAAAACTAAACCAAAAACGAAAGCAATTTAAGCTTAAAAACACGAAAAACATGAACAGGATCTAATCTCGTTCTTTAAAAAATCAGAATCTAAAATTTTAACCCTACGAAATCAAAATTAATTTTCCTATGTCCTAAATGGTAAAAGAAAATTTAAAAAAAAATTTATATTTTTTTGACTTTTATATTTTTTATTATAAATTAAAAACGGTTTTAATCTAAATTAAATATTAAAAATACTAAACAAATTAAAAAAAATCTAAAAAAATTACAAAAAGTAGCTTGAATAGTGATGGATCTAAGAAAAATAAAAGGGATAAAACAGCTTATCAAAATAAGCTGTGAAAAAGCTAAAACAACTTATAAGCTAAAAGGGGTAAAAAGATGATAAAAGATTAATGTGTGCAAATTCTAACGGAAAAGACCCAAGGGCGCTAGTGGTTGTGTGTGTTGTGTTAAAAACGTTGGGTTGAGGGTGTTGAGGTCTAGGGTTCGAGCCCTGCTCACCTTGGACTTCCACCATCCCAAATGTTTTTATTTTTGCAAATTTTTTTACAACTTTTTAAATAAGCAAATTTTAAGCAACTTTTGTAAAGGAAATATTTTTAAAACACTCAAATAAGCTTAGAAATAAGCTCTAAAAAGCTGACATGATGCTTAAGGGCTTAAAAGGCAAAAATGCTAAACTGTTTGCTTTTTTAGACTAAATAAGCTAATGAAAAAGAGAAATAAGCTAACACAGGCTATAAACTACACCTAATGAGCACAAGAGAACATAAATAAGCAAAGAAAATAAGCTACACTAAGCTTAAAATGACAGAATTCCTAAATAGGCTTATAAACTAAAAAATTTAAACTACAAGTGTTAAAAAGCTTAAATAAGCTCTACCCTAAGATTAATAATCTAAAATGGATTAAGACTAACCTAATAAGCAAGACTAGGCATTACTTAAGCAAATTCAATAAGCCAAAAAGCTTAAATAAGCAAATAAGCTTTTTGACTAACAATTGTTAACCAAACAGCCAAAGGGGGACTTTCTAGCGTATTTTAAGCTAGAAAACAGATCCTTATGGCTTAGTGGCTTATACCAGTAAAAAGCTTATGAAATAAGCTACAATAATCATCAATAAAAAAGGAGTTTGAAATTCAGATAAGCTATGAAAAAGCTTAATGAAAGTAGCTGTTACACTTAGTATATACTAAGTCCCTTTTTTTAACTTCAAAAATGTCAACTTTTGAGCTTAAAAATAAGCTAACAAACAGATCCTTAGGGACTTAAAAACTCCAAACAGATAAAAATTAGACCTCAAAAAACTTATAACAACAATCAAAAAACATTTTTAAATTCAGGGTAGGCCACAATAAGCAAATGAAAAAGCAGTATTGACTTAAAAAGGTACTTTAGCAAGATTTTGACAAAACTTGACAAAACACAAACCAAACAATGCAGACCTTAAAAGCTTGGTTCCAACCTTGTTTTAACACATAAAAAGCACAAAAACATCAATAAACTTAACCTACAGATATCTATCCCTATGAATTGATTAATCTTGCTAAATCACTACAGTTTTAAACTAAAACTTTTTAAAACCTTAAAATCAAGTTTTAACAATTAACAACTTATGAAAACTGGTTTTTATTATGAATTCAAGCTAAACTAAGATGACCCAAAAGGCATAACCATTTCTGACCCATTTTGACCATTCAAACCAGTTAAACCAAACACCTCTTTAAACAAGCTTTTTAGCATTTTCAAACTAATTTAAGCTAAATTTTCCCAATACCAGATGTCTAACAAGTCTATTAAGTGATAATAAGCAGATTTCAACAAGAATTAAGCACTTAAACAAGCAAAAACAGATTATGCTATTATTTAAGCTAAAATGACAGATTTTAAGGAAAACTTACACAATTAAATTTTAAACTACAACCTAAGTATTTTAAGCACTAGTCATCATTAATAAGCATAAACAAGCAGATATAAGCAATAAATAAGCACAAATAAGCAGTTGAACAGTAAATAAGCTAAAATTTGAAAAATGAAACATACAAAAGCCCTTGCTTAAACAGGGCAAACTGAGCTTACAATAAGCTAATCTACAAGCTCTAGCTTGTCAAAGACAAGCTAGTAAAAGCCATAAGCCCATCCAAGTTTGGCTTATCATCTATAAAGAGCTTTTTTATTGATTTTTAGTGAAAGAGTTCTTAAACAACACAAAACTAGAAAGTTTTCATTATTTAAGTTATGAACAACTTATAAGAGTATACATACGAGATTATAGTAGCTTTTGAAACGTAAGTGAACTTTTAAAAACTTGCAAACAGATTTTAAAACCAAACTTTAAATTTCATTAAACTTTTAAAAACAATACTAGGAAAAGGAAGTACAATAAGCTAAATTAAACTAAGATAAGCTGAAAAGTAAACTAGATGCCCAAAGGCTTATAATGAGGCATATTTATACTAAAATTCTAAGTCTTGGGTCTTCATGTGTGCTTCTTCACTGAGAGGGTTAAAGGGGTGTGCTTCTTGTGTGAGTAAAGTCCCAAAGTCATCATAGTAGTCCATCTTGAGTGTTGCCCAAGTCCCTTGATCATATCCATTGAAATTTTGTCCTATTCCCTTGACGAATGGGACTATTTAGGATTGCGAACATGGCAATTGACCCATGTGGAGTGGGGTTAGATTAGGAGTGTGATGTTTGTTGGGTAGCAGGGTGCATAGGTCGAGGGAAAGTGATAGGGAAGGTGAATATTAATTTGGCGCCAAAATTTACTCTTTTGATTTTATCCCTATTTTGGTGATAAACAAGGTAAGGGTTTGGGGTTTTGGCAAGATTAGTCCCTCAACTTGTATAAGTGGTTTGCACGTATAGTCCTTGTGGTGTAAAAGTTTGGGAAAGTTGGCATTTTTGACCCCTGAATTTGTATGCTTCAATTACAACCACAGTCCTTAAAGGACTAGTAGTGTAACAAATTTAACAGCCGTTAGGCTGTTTGGGCTTTTGTAAGACTTGGGCCGGTTTTGTGTTTGGGCTTGGTTAAGTATAAAAAGGGTATTGGGCCCTTTTAGTCTTCATATGATACATTAATGGGCTGACCCGACCCATTAGTTGGGTATGGGTGGGCCCATTAAGTATTTCTTTGGTTTTGGCTCCGTCTTTGACTTTGACTTTATCGGGGTTGACTTTGACTTTGACTTTGGTTGACTTTTTGGTTGACTTTGACTTCTCACGCTTTTCTATTTCGTGCT
>BQNB010146039.1:1744-14447 GCA_026074375.1 Tanacetum coccineum
AAAATTTGTTAAAACGTGAAGATTTTGTTCTTGTGTGTATTAGTTCGGTTCAAGATAGAAAAAAAACTCGTTCGGTCCAACTAAAAATTACTCGTTCGGTCCTTGAGATTTTTCACTCGTTCGATTCTAGTCGTGTTCCACTCGTTCGGTTCAAGACGTTTAAACTCGTTCGGTTCTATAGAAAATGAACTCGTTCGGTTCTAGTCGTGTTCCACTCGTTCGGTTCAAGAGATTTAAACTCGTTCGGTCCTTGATGAAAAATCGCTCGATCGGCTCTTTGAAAGATTACTAGTTCGGTTGAGCTTTAAAATGAACTCGTTCGGTTCCCACAAGTTTAAACTCGTTCGGTTCCCACAAGTTTAAACTCGTTCGGTCCTTGAAAGATGAAACTCGTTCGGTTCACAAGTAGTGTTGCTAGTTCGGCTCTTCCTTGAAGAAACTAGATCGGTGGTCCTTACTCGTTCGGTTGTCCTCTTTCGTTCTTGTTACTAGAATATGGGATCGTTGTCTCTTTTTTTTTCAAAATGTATGGACCACAAAATAAGCAAACAAGCTAACCAAAGGCTTAAGAGTAAGCTCGTTGTACCACAAATAAGCCACGACAGAAAGTATGAAGAATAAGCTTAATAGGCTTGTAAATAAGATATTAGAAACATTTGACAGGACTAAACAAAACTAAGAGGGCCACGTTTTGTTTGACCCATATCATAACAAAACGTTTTTTTTTTCAAAAAGAATGTGTGGGGTTTTTTTTTCAAACAAAAACAAACACACCCTGATTACGAAAAAAGAAGAATATCACGAAATGAAAACAAAAAAATTAGCCGAATGATAAGCTTAAAAACAATTACCAAAAACAAATCACTAAACCCACCCGAGGCGACTGATACCAATTGTCGGAACCCGATCTACACTTTCACTTCATATTTCACAACACGGATCGAACCAAGAAACTAGAAATAAGATAATGGTTTAGAGAGAGAGAGAAGAGAGAGAGTTGAGAGAAAAAGAGAAAAGATATTTTAGATATTATGTGAGAGAGATATTTTCTTAGAGAAAATATCTATATATATATCCCTACACATTTAATGTGACGCGTGGGATATTTAACTAGGACTCGGGCTCGGGTTTTGCTTGGGATTAAACCCAAAACATATACAATATTAGTTTAACTATCGAGCCCGATTCCCGATAATATTCTTTTACAACATTAACTAATTAATTAACCGAGACTTAAATACATAATGAACGAACTTCATGTTTGACTCAATATTTTGAGGCTAACACTCCATTAGATGGATCTATGAAATCAATTCAGAAAAGTAAGTTGTTGCCACACCAGTAATGTATTATTTGTTCTATTAAGTCCTATTGATTTTGATATTTATGATTTTATGTTCTAACGCTTTTACATTCATTGTTATTTAGATTCTTATGTAAATAAATTTTTATGGTTATGTTTTCAGTTTTAAGAAAAGGTGTAGATGGTTTTGCAAATAATTGGTTGTTATAGATCAAAGATTGATGCATTGTGTGACATTTGAGCAAGGTCATAGCATAGTTCTTAGATCTACTATATGTTTATAATGTATAGAATGATGATAAACAGTGGACTATATACAAATGTTGAGTGTATTCTCACTTATACAGATTTTTCTATTTGTAATGTATTGCAATAAGTTTATAATATATTTGTTTCTTCTATTATTTAAACAATATAGAAATAATATATCTGTTATTTGTGCGTGTATTATTATTGTGTAGAGTGGTGCATTTTGTTTGAGCTCGGAAGAAATTGGTACTATGTGCATTCGATTTTTGGTAACTTGATAAACAACTGAACTTCCTATCTTGAATAAATTGGTACCGCGTATAGTTGAGGCTTGATCACGAACATTTTTTGTTGCTCACTTTCTTTACTTTTTAGGAGCTTGAATTGTTTTATGTTTTAGGTTTTGAAGGTTAACTATCAAGTACTCTAACTGTTATATGAACTTGGCTTGGTGAATATATAGCGTAATCAATGCAATAGTTTAACATGCATTATATCATTACTAATGTTCTAATTTTGTTGCAGCAATGAGCCAGTGGAGAGAATTATTTTGTTAAAGAACTAACCAAATTGACCCATGTTCAAGTACGCTTGTAAGTGCCATATTCAAGTAGCTGATGGGTTAGAATATACTTGTTTCTTTTCTTGTTTTCATTCTTGAAGTAAGTTCTTAAGTTTACTTAACATCAGTTAACTCAACTTTTCTGAAATTGTGCTCCATTTGATAGTTGTAGGTCTTGTATATAATATTTAGTTAGAAGGTCTCTTATATTTAGTTGGAGATTTAGACCTCTGATATTTTGTTGGATATTTCTTCCATAGGTTTTGGAGAAGATTGTAGAAAATGACAGCAGTATGTCCATCATAATAACTCAAAGGTAAACACAAAAGTCTTGGCAGATCTTTGTTTGAGTACTCACGATCACTTTGTTGAGAAAAAAGCTGGTTTCAATAAATATAACAACACAATATGTATGTTGTATGTAGGTTGGAAGAACCAAGTGTGGGAAGTACGGAGTAGTTGATAAGAGTCGGCTGGTATCTGATGTTTATACTCCTGACAAGGTAGTGGATGAAGCTTAGTGGGGAAGTCAATAACAAGCAGCTGGTATTCGATGTCTATAATATTAGCAAGGTTATGGCTGAGGCTTCAGTCATGCAACTTGATTAATTAAGATGATCTAGATCCATGTAAACAAGTTGTAAGCTACTAATCTTATATAGATCTATCATGGTGGCCGATCTGGGTTTAAAATAACAAACATGATAGAAACATTGTTGTATCTATATACATTGACTTAAAATGCCCAATTTTACCGGGTTTGCGTAATTGTATGAGATTCAAGTAACTGTATATCCTTGATTTCATGAATGATTAATGAAATTTTAGTTGATTGCATTTTGGATTCCTAGCTGAGCTTGATTTGCGCATATTTGAAACAAATAATTAATATGTTGATGTTACCATTGTGTTTTAAATGTAAAAAACGATGCCAAATAGTTGCTTGGAATAATTGCTAAAAGCGTGCTAAATGGCACGTTAAATATGCTATATGCTCCTTTTATTGGACATAAAACCGAGCTAAATATTTTTTGGCACAACGGATAAAAAAGTGCCAAAATAAGTTTGTCACAAAGAAAGAATTTGTGCCAAATACGTTAGCCACGGGGGATGAGATCGTATCAAATAAGCATTTGGCACGAGAGAAAAGTGTCCCAAATGCGTATTTAGAATGGTAAATCACTTACCGTGCCAAATGCCAACTCATGGCACACAAAAGCAAAACCGTCTCAAAGCCCATGCCAAATACTATTTAGCACGGATTCGAACTGACCCTAATGTATTTGGCACCCTCATATTTATAACGGATCCAAAAGCGTGCCAAACTCATGCCAAATATAGTTGGCACGGTTTTTTGAGTGTTTAGCATGGTTTTCACCCCTCCCAAATACCTATTTTTCTTGTAGTAATTTTAGTGGGTTTTAGAGTTTTGAGAGATAATTTTGCATATAGAGAGTATGGCATGAGATTAATGCTAGCACCAAGATCGGCTAAAGCATCACATGAGAAAGCTTTATCAAAGTTACATGGAATAAGAAAACTTCCGGGGTCTCCGAGTTTTGGTGGAACTTTGTTTTGGATTAAAGCAGAACTTTCATCGCTTAAGAAAGCGGCTGAGATTTGTTCAAGCTTGTGTTTATTGCTAACGAGTGTTTAAGAAATTTGCCATAGTTCGGCATTCTTGCTAAGACATCAACAAGAGGAACATGTATTCGAACGGCTCGAATCATGTCGAGGAATTTACCGTATTGGGCTTTCATTTTTTCTTTTCTGAGGCGTTGAGGATATGGAATCTTCGGTTTATATGGTTTTGGTGTTGGGTTTTCTTTGACTGGTTTTGGATCTTTAGGTTTAGGTTGAGGTGTAGGTTCGTCATCTTCATCATCGCTATCAAAGTTGATAGGAGTTTCATAATCATTAGGTTGATCATTTGGGTTGATAGGTGGGTCATAGGATTTACCACTCCGCCTAAATATAGCGTTTACCTGCTCATTTCAAGCTTGCAGTGGTTGATAAGGTTTAGATGAGTGATGTGCTGTCGTGTAGAGTCAATTTATTGATTACCAAGTTTTAAATTTATATTTAACCGACTTATCCTAAAACAACACTTTAACGGGCAGTGTACCCGATCAGGTGGAGTTTCATGGTAACTAGGGTGTCGAACACTAAGAGCGAGGTCGTTAACCTTATATTCTATCAGTATTTTAATTAATCTAATTAAGTTAATTCTAATTACTTGTTAAACCTATGCTAAACCTAGTTCTAATGATAATGGGGGTTTTCAGCCTGAGAGACTGGCACAGGTTTTATGGTGACAATAATCAATTCTAAACACAATAAACATGCAAGAAAACAATCAGAAGATAAAAGAGCGGTACAAGCCAAATGATAGAAAACTGTATTAGCCATATTAAATCCGATTAAATGCTGATTTGTTTGTTTAGTGCAATGATTTCTTATCTTGAAGCGGCATATCATTCTTAAGGCTTAGGCGGGACATCATTCTAAGACCTAGACACATTGAATCCTGTCACAATTAATGTATCCGCATAAATCATCCTTTTAGTTTAGTTATAATCTATCTAGGGATTAAAGTAATGGTGATCTTGTTAAACCCTGGCCCATCGGGACTTTACCCACTTACTGTTTGACGATATTTTATATACTGGTAGTTCACTATTCAAGTCTTTATCAATTAATTAAGAACATACTTGTTAAAACATACGGGTCACCTGCCGGTCTAACTAAGCTCATAATTTATAGACAAAGATAGAACATTATTTGCGATCCTGTTGGTCCAGTAATATAAAACACGATATGGAGAGCTATCCCAGTATCTAGTTCACTTGTTAAGCATAACTAGACCCAGTTGAATGGTAGGTCACATATTCAAACACATAGACAAGTATCATGTGATAAACATAATTAAACTTTCAACGCTAAATTAAGAAATTGAGTTTAAAATAAACCAAACATTAAATCTTCATTAAGATGGCTAATACCCTAGGGTATTAGCCCATAACCATTGTAATTATACCAGTGTGATCAAATAACCAAGGTAAACTAAACGTTGTACCGAACGATACCAAAAATTAAATGATTACAAGAGTATAGGAATTACACAGTGTCTTCTATGGAATCGTGATCGATGCTTGACCTTTGGCTGCTCTTCTTCTCTTTAGAAAATTGTCTTTTATGTGTATGGTATAGAGAATATGATTTTGCACACCGAAAACTCGTTTTTGAGTCTTCTATTTATAGTGTCTGAAAAAGACTGGATACGCCGTATTGAATGAGGTCAATACGGCGTATAGGGGTGTTTTCCTTGGAGTGCACGCTAAGTTTATAATCAATTAGATATAACTTCCCAAATTATATTTATTCACTAAATCTCTGAATGTCTATCCAGTTGGATACGACGTATGAAAGATCTTGGATACGCCGTATTGGGAAGTGAGAATGCGCGTTTTCTTGTGAAGTCCAGGCGCTGATACGTCGTATCTTCTTTTGTGGATACGACATATTGAGTAGAAATAAGCTATCTTCGAATATCATCGTTTAAACTCTAAAAAGTGATCCTGTTTGTATGCCAACCGAAGTTAAGGATTTTTCTGTTAAGCATTTCTTTTGTTTAATTAATTGTACAAGACCAAGCACCATTATATAAAAGTGAGTAATTTATTTGGGATAAATGATGGTATAATTGTAACGTTATCTGATGTCATCAAATATCCCCCCACTTGAATCCTACTTGTCCTCAAGTAGACTCCAGATTATATTAAAAATGTATCCCAACCGAAGTTTAAGGATTTTTCCATTAAGCATTTCTTTCGTTTTAATCACCTGTACAAAACCAAGCACCTTACCAATGATGGGAAATGGAAAACACTTAGATCACTCAACTAATCTAGGGTGTAACATTTACTTGGTACGCTCATTTGCCTCTGTCATGATTAGTTTCATATCATATGCTTGGCAAGGATACACATCTCCACCACTAGAGCTAAGGAGAAACAAGTCAAAAGGTAAATTGGGTTTTTTTTATAAGGCTAAGGGTTGATCATTCTATCAATCTTTCACCGATAGTACCACACCAACAAGGCAGCTGAATCATACATACACGGCCGTAACGACGGAATAGACATGTACAATTCGATCACATCCTCATTCGAGTTTAACCAAGGGTTAGGATGAAGAATGATATAGAGTAGGGATCTTCTAACTTTCACCAAAAGTAATAAACCAACAAGGTGGTTGAATCACGCATACATGGCCGTAACAACGGAATAAGACATGCATGACTCGATCTCAACCTCGTTCGAGTAAAACCTAAGGTTAATTGCTAGGAAAGAGAAGTAAATTATTGTTAAATAAAATTCACAAAACAAATAGATTAAGCCTGGACAAATAAGGTAGTTGCTAGAAACTTTTCCTGACCGTTTCATGATAAAGACTCGAAATATATACAAACGCCTCGATCATAGAAATGACAAAGACAACCTAAGTTGGCGTTCCCATAACGGTCAACTTCCCAATCATCCCAATCTTTACATACTTTTACAAAAGTGGTGATATCGGCCGCTTTATATAAAACTATACATCGTTGATTTTTATCCACATATCAACGAATAATCGGTCCTTCTAAGTATTTCATCGGTTTAAGTTTAGCGAACCGACTAATCAATCATCCTTCTCTTTTTTTGATGCGTTTTCTATTTTTCCATTATTTTAAACATAAATCTCGGTGCAATTCACCGTCTTCACAATCATAATTCATCCGGATAATTTTTCCTTTAACACTTCATCTTCGGACATAATACATAATCGCGAAAGTAGCAAAATACACGAGCTACATATTTTCCCATTGCATTGTGCAATTTCCCGACCTAACCGGAGATAAAAAAATTTCACTTTGACACAGAAAATACAAAACTTTACACAAAAGCAACTAGAAACTTTGATTAAGTAGGCTTAATCTACAGGGTAGGCTAAGGTGTAAAGGTGTAACGAAATAGACATTTGGTGTGAAAAAAATAGGAATGGCTCAACAGGTTTTTCCAATTGATCTTACTCTTATAATGAGAGTAAGCAAAGGGTTACACGGTGTTTAAACTAGACAAGTGTAGTTAGTTAATTTGTACAGCATTTAGGATTTTTTGTGTATTCTAGAAATTTACCAGCTTAAAATGTTCTTCATTAAAGTTCCATAGCACCATCATTGAGGCCGAGTGATATACCAAGCCAAGTTTGTAAAGTACACTACATCACCGACCACTACTCATGAATTATTGGGAATTTTAGTAAACGTTTGAAACAGGAATAGGCTTAATTTTAAATCAGGATTAAAGGGTTATAGTGCGCGAGGTCATGTAACTAGTAATTTTTACAAAAGTTATGCTAGAAAAAGATTTAAAATTTGGCATAATTTAAGCATATAGCATATTATTTGTAAAAGAAAGGACAAGTAGGCATTCTAATTCTCCATCCCCTCCACTTAAATTATACAACTTGTCCTCGTTAAAGATAAAACAATTATAAAAATGGGAAAAAAAATTAAACGAGGAACTCCAACTAGTGAGAACTATTAAGCACAGAGAGTGTTGACAAGGCGTTAGAATGTTCGTACGAGTTAAACACACGTCTTTTTCAGAGTATACCATATCGTCGATTTACAGCAAGGTCCTGCATAAAATTTTAGAGACAAAAGTGCAATTCCCTAACATCGGTGAAAACAAAGTAAACTAATACAGGAAAACCAAATTATTTTTATTTATTATTATTTTGGGAAAAAAAAAAAAACATACAAATACAGGAGGTCAATACGCCGTATCCCAAACCCAAGGATACGCCGTATTGCATCCTGTAAAAACAAATATTTTAAAGTTTTGCAGAAATTAAAGACTGATAACGTCTAGACAGGTTCAATACGGCGTATCCATAGAGGTTCGATACGCCGTATTGAGTGTCTGGGAAGACAGACTCAATAAAACAATTAAAATTATAATTAAAAACAATCGGGTTGTCTCCTGGTAAGCACTTTTCTTTTAGCTAGTCTTTAAGTTAGACCTTTTGTCCTATCTCTTTTTTGGCCATCTTTTACTCAACATTTTCAAATACTTTTTTCATGCAAAGGGTTTTTGTAATCTCGACCCTGTAATCAATCAATGAGCTATGTTGCTGAACTTACTGCCAGGCATAATTCTATCACACACAAGCAAACCAAAATCATCACATCATAATATATAAAAGATAACGTGTTAGAAATACATCATGATATTAATAATATAAATGTACAAAGATCAAAAAGTGAGAGGGGGAGTGATCATGGATCTGGCTGCTGTGGGGCTGAGGTGCTGGCGTCGTCGGTCCTACGTCTGGTACGTCTTTGGTAAGGAAACTGCGAGCTGCCTACAAGAGTGCTATCAAAGGCGTGGTAGTGGAGACCAAAAAGTGTCCATTAGTTAGATCAAACAACTGAACCATCCATGTGGCAAACCTGCTCTGATCCAATGATCGATCTAGCAAACATCTCCTCGCCACCGACAATATCCCGTTCGCAGCTCCCTACAAACCTCCTCCTCGAGCCTAGAAATCCTCTGATGTATAGTCCTGGGAGCAGGTGGCGGTGGCTGAGGTGCTTGCACGGGTGCTGGATTAACTTGAGCACCCTCATCGTCTGCAGGAGCATCCTCAGCGGATCCAGGGGCACCAGCCGCAACATCCGGCTGCCTCTCTGGTCTCGGGGCTACCCAAGCCCATGTATCACCGGTCCTCAAAGTTGAGCCTCCCAAGCTCATGTAAATCAATCAATGGGAGCTCATGGGTAACCACCGACAAACCCCTCAATCCCTGATCACTAACCAATCCAAAATGGGCTGCAAGACACCCAATGAAGTGACCCCAGACAGCCTAGCTCCACTCTTCCTCCCCTCAGCATGCCTAAACATGTATTGCGCTAATAGATGCGGGACGTTAGCAGTCCCCCGGTCCATGCTGCAAAGATAGAAAAGATCAACACCGATCACCTTCTTAGGTGCCTGCCCCCTGCCAGAAATACTGCAAGCTATCATCCTGTGGCATAGTCTCCTCACAGGGTCTTGGATGAAAACATAAAAGGGGTTCGGTCCTAAAAAGTCCCTGCCAGACGAGATCTCTATCCAATAATCCCTAATATCCCCCTTGTCGGGGATGACTCTCTCACTACCTTGCCAATAAGCTCCAAAACCAACCTCTGCCATCTCCTCCTCAGAATGTAAACCCAACGCTAAAATGAACTGCCTCCAAGTCATCCTCCTCCTAACTCCACCCAACTGAAAACACAAAGTGTCATCAACATCCAACCCCATCTCCGTATCGCCATCCTACAGGTACTCAGAAACTCCAAAAAAAACTCTCGAACCAATGGTGCCCTGATCTCAAATAACCTCCTCCACGCATGACTAGTAAATAACTCATGCCCCTCATACCCAGTGTAAACCATCCTCAACCGATCACCCAGAGTCTGCCTCATCCCTTCAGTCAAACTGGCAAAATCTAAAATGTATACCTGGTTAATCGACCTACCTCATATCGTCTCGAGCCTTTGCTCATAGCTGTGCACTATATCCTCGCCATATCCCTTAACCTGGTACATGAGCCATGGGTGCCTCTGATCCCTAAATGGTAAAGGTGCCATATCTGCAAGTAACACGGAATCAGTACACAGAAAAAATAATTAACCATTCTGTTCCAGGGGTAGATATGGCGTATAGGGAGAAAATGAAAACCACTTTTAGTGTTTTATGAAGATACGACGTATAGGGTAGATTAAATACGCCGTATAGGAATTATGCTGAAAAGAATTTCAAAAGGGCTCTATACGCCGTATCCAAGCTAATGGATACGTCGTATGGGTTTCTAAATTTGGTGAAAAATCAATTGATACGCCGTATCCATTAGGGACGGATACGCCGTATCAAATCAGTAGTAAAAAAAATAGTGGGTTTTCCCCTGTTTCTACCCGTTTGACCTACTACTCTAATAATCGCAAATCCTTAACTATGTTGTAAAACTCAATGAAGGGGCATATAATAGGTATAAGGGGTAAAATCGCAAACCTTAATTCTAAATCAAACTCTAACCCTAATTCAATTTAAAAAAAAGAAAGAGAGTAGAAGCAATCAAATTAAAAACCTTCATTAGGATCTTAAGAAGTATAGAAACAAGGATTGGTTTTTGGGATTAAGGGTGCGGTACATTTTTGTTTGAAATGAGAGTAAAAGTGTGTGTGTGAAGAACAATCCGGCGTATATGCTGGGTTTTTATACAGCTCTCGATGACTCCGATAGGGAATTTGTCCCAATACGAACGTAATTGGACATTAAACTTAATACGGCGTATAGGTGTACCTTAATACGCCGTATTCATTCTTAGAGACTAATTTTTCAAATATTTAACAAAGTAAAGAAAAACGTACCTTGGACTCCGCAATATTTTTGTATGAACACCATCCTTATAATACCGTTTGGGCCGAACGACACATATAGATTTTTAAAAAGACTTAATGGCATCCCGTTGTCAAGATAATTCCAAGTCACAATATTAATAATTAATTCTATAATAAAACTTCTCACATTGAAGATTCCATCGTGACTTGCTTCAAGAAGCTTATTTGACCTTTTAGTATCGATGTTTATTGTATTACTCCTCGAAAGTTGTGTTATATCGATATTATCATCATTGTCCTTGTCCGTTTTTAGATTATTAGGAAAAATTACGTCTAGAGGAAATGAATCATTAAGATATAAAACATTTTGTTCCTCTTCATCATATTCGGACAATGATGTTTCATTTTTTGAATCAAATTTATCGATATGTCGAGAACTTACGAAATGTTCAATTAGTTGGTCTGATTTAGACTTTAGATCATCATCGTAAGCGATGGCTGGGAGTTTATTCTCAAAATCTTTAAAGAAGTCTAAATCGTCAATACAACTAATCGTAGGTTCTGGTGATGGTAATGAAGGCATATTGATTTTATCATTCTCTTTTTTCGAATCCGTTTTCAAATTATCGACAGAAATTATTTTATAAGAAAATGAATTTCGTCAAAAATTACCATGTAATCTTCATCGTCGGATTCGTCAATTGATATTCTAAAATCAATTTCGTTTTCATTAAAAAGACTTTACGGTGGGGTTCACATGAGAGTGTTGCCTCGGGATTATCATCAAAGACTATAGCTGGGTATTCAGTTTCGAAGTTTGTGAAGCTATCGTCCTCATCTACACAATATTCCATCTTACCATATGTGGTAGTCTACCAATTAAATGTTCAACCATGTCTTTGAGCCTTTTCCTCTCTGAGTTTGATATATTCTTCCATAGTGATGTTTGGATCATCCATGATAAACCTAAGCTGGAAATCAGAGACAAGAAAACGGACTACAAAGCAGAGTACTAATAATACAAACAAAATTAAATTGTGCTAATTAAATTATTCTAAGCTAATGGTTAGAAATACTAATAAAACTAAAGGTTAAACTTTTTCACTCACCGACAACGGCGCCAAAAACTTGATGTGCTGTCGTGTAGGGTCAATTTATTGATTACCAAGTTTTAAATTTATATTTAGCCGACTTATCCTAAAACAACACTTTAAACACGGGCAGTGTACCCGATCGGGTGGAGTTTTGTGGTAAGTAGGGTGTCGAACACTAAGGAGCGAGGTCGTTAACCTTATATTCTATCAGTATTTTAATTACTCTAATTAAGTTAATTTTAATTACTTGTTAAACCTATGCTAAACCAAGTATTAAATGGACAATGGGGGGGTTTTCAGCCTGAGAGACTGGCACAGGTTTCATGGTGACAATAATCAATTCTAAACACAATAAACATGCAAGAAAACAATCAAAATATAAAAGAGCGGTACAATCCAAATGATAGAAAACTGTATTAGCCGTATTAAATCCGATACTTTTTACCTTAGTTAAAGGTGAATAGTTGGAATTTACCTAAGTAGTATTTTTATTATATATATTATAGGTACGTAAAACTACGAACCACCTAGACACGTGGAATCCTGTCACAATTAACGTATCCGCATAAATCATCCTTTTAGTTTAATTATAATCTATCTAGGGATTAAAGCAATGGTGATCTTGTTAAACCGTATCCCATCGGGACTTTACCCACTTACTGTTTGACGATATTTTATATACTGGTAGTTTACTATTCAAGTCTTTATCAATTAATTAAGAACATACTTGTTAAAACATTACGGGTTACCTGCCGGTCCAACTAAGCTTATAATTTAAAGACAGAGATAGAACATTATTTGTGATCCTATTGGTCCAGTAATATAAAACACGATATGGAGAGCTATCTTAATATCTATTTCACTTGTTAGGCATAACTAGACCCAGTTGAATGATAGGTCGCATATTCAATCACGTAGACAAGTATCATGTGATAAACATAATTAAACTTTCAACGATAAATTAAATCTTCATTATGATAGCTAATACCCGATGGTATTAGCCCATAACCATTGTAATTTTACAAACGTGATCAAATAACTAAGGTAAACTAAACGTTTTACCGAACGAT
>BQNB010146042.1:0-16631 GCA_026074375.1 Tanacetum coccineum
AAAATTTTGAGCCGTGGGTTATTCTAAGCCAAATTAAGGATGAATTTGAGCTTGTTTTACCACACGAATCAACTACGAATCCACATGTAGCTCTTATGCCAATTGTAGGATCCCGTTAACACTTCATAACATATATATCATACACGAATTTGATCTAGAAAAGAGAAAGAGAGTGAGTTGTTTTGTAGAGAGAGAAAGAATAGAGAGAGAGAAAGATGAAAATAGAAAAGTGGAATTATTTTAGAATGAACAACTAACTTTTCCAAAGAGGAAAAGTTACTTATATACCCCGACACATTAAAGTAACGTCTAGGATATTTGACTAGGACCCGGGCTCGGGTCTTGTTTGGGAATAAACCCGAAACATATACAATATTAGATTAACTATCGAGCCAGATTCCCGATATTATACTATTACAACATTAACTAATTAAATTACCGAGACTCCTCCTTAAAAAATAAGACTAATTCGCCTCTTTAAGGGAAATGACCAATTTGCCTCCTTAATGAATATCACTAATTCGCCTCCTTAATGAATATCACTAATTCAGCTCCTTAATGAATATCACTTATTCGCCTCCTAAAGTATTATCACTAATTCTTCTCCAAAAGGATTATCACTAATTCGCCTCCAAATAGATTATTGCTAATTCGCCTCCAAAAGGATTATCGCTAATTCGCCTCCAAAAGGATTATCACTAATTTGCCTCCAAAAGAGGTGTTGAGGTAAATTTACGTGGGCTGCTTGGGCTTGGTAAAAGTGACCTTAGCGGTGATAAATGTTGAGCTCAGCTTGGTTCTTCCAGAGCTTGGTCCTTCGTCTCCTAGCTGAAAGTAAGAAAGAGCACTGTTAGCTCGCCTTGGGGTGTGAATCCGAGACCAACTTGGTATGAGATAAATGCGGAGAATATAAAGTGTGGTCCAGAGTAAGTATTGTGTGTATCATCTTGGGGAAAATAGCCCTCTCTTTATACTATTTGGGATTCACTACAAGGCATAACCATAGGGCTCTCTCTTGGTATGACTTGTCGATTGCGTGTCATTCTAAGGACAGTGGTCCTTTGTAAGGATTGTACCTTTTGTCGGGTTGTTCCTTAGGTGCTGCTGCGCTAGGACGGAGCTAATAACTCCGGACCTGATATGTCCTTAGATATACCAGCTTCTCCTGAATTCTGTTAGTGACTCCGGACCTGACTTATCCTTTGATAAGTTAGCATCTCTGGAGCATTTGTTTAGTTCAGCCCATGTTAGTTTGCCAGAGGCATCTCAAGCCAGATTTATCCTTCAGATGTTCCGGGGGAAACTATACCTCATCATGTCCCCCCAGTCTAGTATTTGCCAAGCTAGCTTGTCAGTTCTAGACTTAAATGTGCTTTGCATCATTAATGTTCTGCTTTTGTGAACGTGGCTTGCTTTTTGTCCATTTGTTTTCTTTGCAATGTGTCATGTGATAACTTCTCAATCATCGCATCCTTTCCTTTCTCTATAAATAGCAGCCCTCTTTTTACTTTTCGTTTTACCCCTGCTATAGTAAAAAACACATTGTTTCTGAAGCTATCGTTTTTGTTTTCTACCATTGCTTACTTTGCTTCGGATTCCTCCTTTTACTAGGTACCTTTTTCTTTCCTTCCTAGATTTTCAATTATGGCTAAAAAGATATGGATCTTTATCATTCTCGACTCACCCCAGATGATCTAAACGATTTGATCATCAAATATAAAATACCGCATGATCTTTACCCTCGGCTGCCCTCAGAGGATTTTGTGATGTCCGAGCTTCCGAACGATGCCATTGGTATCTATCATCGGATGTTTGAATTTTCTTGTGTCTGAATTCCTTTTTCATCGTTCCTTCTGGCCCTTATTAAACATTACAGGGTCCACTTCTCTCAGTTAGGTCCTCTGGGTCTTAATAAGGTCCTTACCTTCGAGGTGTTGTGTCGGTCTTTACAGATAGATCCGACGGTGACCTTGTTTAGGGTTTTCCAGACGTTGTACAAACAAGGTGATTGGTCTTATTTGCCAAGCGCCGTGCTCCTTCTCCAGTTTTTATTGATGACAATCGTTCTTGAATGAATGTTGATCCCACTTGAATGAATCTTGAATTCCTTAGCTTATGTAAGGCTAAGTTGTATTGAATAAATCCAAAACAACTATGATAGAAAATTTGATTGTAAATATCAAAGAGTATGCGGAATCTAGTCAATGATACTAAGAAGAATTTCAATGAAACAGTAATGAACAAGATTAATAACAAACAGTTTACTAAACTTTCAGCCTTAATATAATACGAACACTCTTAATAGTGTTAGGGTTTACAAAACCTTGAAGCTACAAATAGATTGACAGAACAATGAAAAGATGATATCTATCTCTATGCCCTAGGACCTCCTTTTATACACCAAGGAGTCCTAGTTGATTTACAATATATTACAAAAATTTAGAATATTCACTAAGATCCTTTCTATATATAACTCATACTTATCATGTAAGTATTCTTGATCTCCAATCAATCTTTATCTTTTCTGCAGTCTTAATCCTTGAGCAGTTGTAACCTTTCAGCAGTTGTAACTTTGTACCAGCAGCACTAACTGAGTACAAGCAACATTAACTATTTAGAATATTTAGAATATTTTTTTCATTCTTCATCAGCAGTACTAAGTTACACTAGCAGTACTAACGTTACTCTAGCAGTACTATCTTTACTCTAGCAGTACTAACATTACTAGCAGTAGTAACTAACAGTACTAATATACACTAGCAGTAGTAACTTACACTAGCAGTAGTAACTAGCAGTACTAACTACTTAGCATATTTTTCATAAAGATTACTAACAGCATTAATTTATGCTTAGCAGTACTAACACACACCTGAGCAGCAGTAACTCTAAGATCATCATGAAGTCTTTTAATCCTAACAATCCTCCCCTAAACTTGATATTTATCTTCAAAATCATCAAGTTTCTTCATTAAAAGCTTCATAAATACCAGGAGGATGCTTCTAAATACTTCATTGATTCTTGAGTTGCTTAGTCATGAGCTTAAGAAGTTGATAGCACATTTCATTCTAATGATCATCTTGAAGCTTCTTATTGAGCATTTCTGTGATTGTAGCTTTTATAAGGGGATATCTTTTCTCTACCAACATAAAGAGATGCATATTTGAAAACCTCACAAAGTGTACTCCACATGAATCAAATAGCTTCCAAAATGTCACTTTGTTTCCTTGTATATACCTCCACACTGGATCTTCTACATGATGTTCAAATATTGTCTTCAGATCACCCTATAACACTCTCTCATAGCCCTCTTCTGGTCTTGTATACCCATACCTAGCTTTAACTATTTTCCACAGAGTTTCCAAATCTTCTTTGTCAAAGTTTTTAAGCATATGAATGACGGCTGAGTACCTCTTTAAACTTCCATCAGCTCTTATAATTTGATCAATGTTGATCTTTCCTTCTTCAATGATCTTGTAATCAAAAATGCTTGGAGGTTTAGTAGATAAAGGAATATCATCAATTGCTACACCTTTTTCATCAGAAATAACTTCCATAAGCTCTTTCAGCTTAGCTTCTTCTTGATCATCATCTATCTTTTGCTTCTTAGCCTTTTCTTGTTCTAGCTCATCACCTGCTCTCTTAGAACTGCTTTCTTGTCCTATTGTCTCATCTCTCTTAGAACTCTCTTCCCTTTCAGTGCCTTCCACCAACTCTATTCTAAAGTCAATAAAGGTGTTCACCCTTTTCATTGCTTTATCAAATAACTCCTGAACATTAGCAAATGACTTAGTTTTCAAGTCTTTAGGCTTCCATCCTTCCATGTTTTTCAGATAGGTACACATTATACTTCTTTGTTGAGCTTTAGTTGGTGGTATGTTCCTCTTTTACTTTGCTCTCTTAGCTGCAAAGAACTTCCTCCTTTTCTCTAAGAGTTGCTGAAATAGTTTAAACTTCTCTTCAATAGTCAACTCTTCTTGTTCCTCTTGTTGTAGCCTTTGAGCCAACTCATAATCTGTCTCAACCTTATCCTGAATATCATTCCATTGTGCAACTAAGACATCATTGGCTTCTTCTTTTTCTCTTGCAACCCTTGCTTCCTCATCAAATTGAGCTTGTAGCCTTATAGCTTCTTATTCATCAAAGAGGACTTGATCTTTCTTTTCAAAGGCTTCTCAGGTTCTATCATCTTTTCTTTACCCTCATCCTTTAAACCTTGACCCTTAACCTGTGATGGTTGTTGAGAAGAAATTGTTAGAGTTGATTTACTTGGCTCTTGCATAACAATCCATTTTTCCTTGGGTTTTGCACTCTTTATCTCTATAAGTGTTTGAGCCAAAGTCATTTCAACTTCATCAGCAACAGTTGTTGTAGTAGTTGTTGTTGTAGTGGTAGCAGCATTAACCACAAGCTCTACAATTTCTACAAACACCTCATCACCATGAAGATCATGCACTCCAAACATATCAGGATCAGTATCAACATAAGTACTATCCAAGGTGATGTCTTCATCAGCATCAATATCAAGAATTTTCCTCCCCTGTTTGGATGCATCCTCCTGATCACCCAAACTAGCTTCATCATCTGAGGAAATAACTTTAGCACTTAGACCAACCTTGTACAATCTTCTAAGTTTGTGAGTTCTTGACCTTTGCTTCTTCTCAAGCTTCTTTACTCTCCTTTTTAAGCTATCAATCTCTAGTGCTTGAATGGTCTTTGTAGTCTCCAAGTAAAGAACCTTATTTTGTAAGTTGGTACAAATTTCTATCAATTCATTGAGTTTCATACTATCCTCACCACTGAGCAGTGGATCATTGGAATGTGTAGGTACACTTTCCACATTTTTAGTCTCATCTGCCATAGGTGTTGTAGGACCACTAGGTTGAGAAACTTTAGTGTCCTTCCTCTGTTTCCTCCTAGGTTGTTTCTTCTGAGGTTGTGATGTAGATGGTTGAGTAATAGTGGGTGTGTGATGGGGATCAGTGGGATTAGCTGAACCTTCACCCATTTCTTTCTGAGCTTGAACCATCATTGTTTGAAATAAAGGTATGATTGTTCTAGAAAAACCTTTTCCTTCCCTCTTCATGTTAGCAAAAATCTTATTTGTGTGAGAGGGGGTAACATAAATCTTTTTGTGATGTGACATATCTCCAAGTTGTTGATTAACAAATACTTGCACAAACCTTGGATACATCCAGAATTCAACCATACTATCCACATTCTTCACCATGCTATCAAAGATATACTTGGAAAAGTTAAATTTTTGGTTTGTGGCTAAGCAAATTATTGCAGAAGCCAGAGTGCTACTAAATTCGTTCCATGCAGTAGTCTTAGCACTTAGGCATTTCAAAATTGTATGAATTAAAAACTTCTATTGAGGAGAAAAGAATGCTTTGTAAAATGTAAGCTTTTAAGAAAGTTTTTCATGCCCTATGAGTGTAAGCTGTTCAAAAATTGCAGCATTTGGCAGACAATCAACACCATTAGAATCTTCCAGTTGAAGATCTCTCCTTATTGTGGATTCAGTTATAATCACCTTCTTTTTATCCACTAGGGCTTGCAATTGTACTTCCCTATTAACCATTTTTGCTTTGATAGTATCCCAGAACTATTTAATACATGAACAATAGATTGTAGGATTGACGTTTAAAGCATATTTGATAGGGTTTGCATTCAGAAAATCAACTATCTCCTCAAATCCTTCACTTTCAGTGGGTTTCTCAAAAAACGCAACTAGGTTGTGAGTATCAGCAAACTTTTGATCCGACATTGTGTTAGGTTTTGATGAAGAATGATGAAATTGAGTTAGGATTTATGATTAGAGAGTATATGAAAGATTAAAATCGATTGAATGAGTGATTGAAACCCTTAATCGAAGTATTTATGAAAATACCCTCAACATCATTAACGTTCACCAGCAATTGTAAGTTATGCCTAACAACATTAACTTTCAACTAGTAGTAGTAAGTAACCCAGCAGTAGTAATTCATCAGTAGATATGAATTAAAAACTTCCATTGAGGAGAAAAGAATGCATTGTAAAATGTAAGCTTCTGAGAAAGTTTTTCATACCCCATGAGTGTAAGCTGTTCAAAAATTGCAGCATTTGGCAGACAATCAACACCATTAGCATCTTCCAGTTGAAGATCTCTCCTTATTGTGGATTCAGTTATAATCACCTTCTTCTTATCCACTAGGGCTTGCAATTGTACTTCCCCATTAACCGTTTTTGCTTTGACAGTATCCCAGAACTGTTTAATACATGAACAATAGACTGTAGGATTAACAGTTAAAACATATTTGATAGGGTTCGCATTCAGAAAATCAACTATCTCCTCAAACCCTTCACTTTCAGTGGGTTTCTCCAAAAATGCAACTAAATTGTGAGTATCAGCAAACTTTTGATCCGACATTGTGTTGGGTTTTGATGAAGAATGATGAAATTGAGTTAGGGTTTATGATTAGAGAGTATATGAAAGATTAAAATCGATTGAATGAGTGATTGAAACCCTTAATCGAAGTATTTATGAAAATACCCTCAACAACATTAACGTTCACCAGCAGTTGTAAGTTATGCCTAACAGCATTAACTTTCAACTAGCAGTAGTAAGTAACCCAGCAGTAGTAACTCAGCAGTAGATTAAGCCTGGCAGCATTAACTTACAACCAACAGTAGTAAGTTATGCCTAGCAGCATTAACTTTGAATTACCAGCATTAACTCCAATTCCTTTCTAATCAGCATTTCCATCATCAAATTAATATTTTAACTTACAAATTCTCTCTGTCTGTTTTTGATTTCTCTCAATTCTTTTAGCTCACAATTCTCTCTGTCTGTTTTTGATTTCTCTTAATTCTTTTAGCTCACAATTCTCTCTGTCTGTTTTTGATTTCTCTCAATTCTTTTAGCTCACAATTCTCTCTATCTGTTTTTGATAATATTCAACTCTCTTTCTGTTTTTCAACTTACCATATCTCTCAATTCTTTTTACTCGCCAATTTACTTTGTTTGTTTTTATTTTACACATCTCTCTTTTTATTTTTATTCTAACCAACTCTCTCAATTCTGACAATATTAGTTATACCAGCAGTAGTAAGTATAACTAACAGTATTAACTCTGCAGTATTAAGTATAACTAGTAGCACTAATTATACTTAACAGAAGAAACTTGAAGTTACCAGCACTAACTCAAATTTCCATCCTTAGCAGCTTTTGCATTCCATTCCAATCATCATTTGTGTATAATCCGCTGCACATTAACACAATTAACCTCCCCTTAATCAATACTTCAGAGGTTAAGCATTCCAATACTTGCAAACAGATATTGAAATCTGCTAACATCAAATGCTTTTGTGAGCAAAGCTGCAACATTCTGATCTGTGTGAATCTTGATCATCTAAATAAGCTTATTCTCATTGGTATCTTTGATAAAGTGATGCCTAATCTCAATGTGCTTTGTTTTCGAATGAAAACAAGGTTCTTTACTATGCAGATAGTACTCTCATTGTCAATATGAATCTTAGTCTGCATAAAGTTATATCCATAATCCAACAATTAATTTTGAATACAAAGCACCTGTCCACAGCAATTGGAAGTAGCTATATACTTAGCTTCGGTTGTTAAATTAGCAACCACAGTCTGCTTCTTGCATTGCTATGAAATCAATCTACACCCTAGGAATTGACAACCTCCTATTGTGGATTTCCTATCTAAACTTGCTCCAGCATAATCACTGTCAGCATTTTCCACCAAATCAAAAGGTAAATCCTTGGGATACTAAAGGCCCAATTTAGGTTAACCTTTTAAGTATCTAAAGATCCTTTTCACAGCATGAAGATGTAAACTTTTAGGATTGACTTGGAATCTTGCACAAGCACATACTGCAAACATAATATCAGGCCTTAAAGAAGTAAGATACATCAGTGATCCAATCATGGATCTATACAAGTGTTCATTTACATCTTCACCATCTGCATCTTTGAGCAAAGGCTTTTGTGTTTCCATAGGTGTGCTTGCTGTCTTGACATCAGTAAAACCAAATTTATTCAAAATCTCAGTCACATACTTGTCTTGACTGATAAAAATCCCATCTTCCTTCTGCTTCACTTGCAGTCCTAGGAAGAATGTGAGTTCACCCATAGAGCTCATTTGAAACTTCTTGTGCATCATCTTCTCAAACTCTGTGCATAATGACTTCTTTGTAGAACCAAAAATGATATCATCAACATACACTTGAACTAACAGAATATCACTTTTGACCCTTCTGATAAACAAAGTCTTGTCTATCTTTCCTCTCTGAAACCTATTGTCCAACAAATAAGTTGACAAGGTTTCATACCAAGCTTTAGGAGCTTGATGTAGTCCATAAAGTGCCTTTTCTACTTTGTATACTCTGTTAAGAAAGTCTAGGTCTTCAAATCCTGGTGGTTGACAAACATAGACTTCCTCTTCAATCTTACCATAAAGAAAAGCAATCTTGACATCCATCTGATACACCACAAAGTCTTTAAATGAGGCATAGGCTAAGAATAACCTGATTGCTTCAATTCTGGCAACTGGAGCAAAAACCTCATCATAGTCTATTCCTTCTTCTTGTGTGTATCCTTGTGCAACCAATCTTGCTTTATTCTTAATCACAATTCCTCTTTCATATTTCTTGTTCCTGTACACCCATTTAGTACCAATGGCCCTTTTGCCATTAGGTAAATCCATCAAGGTCCAAACCTATTGTAACTTGAACTGTAGAAGCTCCTCTTGCATAGCTTATATCCAGCTTGGATCTTTTAATAATTGGATTACCTTCGTGGGCGCTTCTTGTGATAAGAAACAAGCAAACAGAGAATTCTGAAAGTCTTTATGGTTGGTCCTCTGTTGTACTGAACTAAACATAGCATGTTCAGTCACATTCTTTGTCATTCTTCTTGTTTGAGGTGCTGAATTCAAATCTCCAATAATTTGTTCAATTGGATGATCTTTATGAATTCTTGTAGTTGTAATAGGACTGACATGCATAAATGTATCTATATTGTTTATGTCAGCCTCTACACCAACATCTTCCTCATCATCTGAATAAACAATATCTTCCAATTCAGGCATATTTGGATCATTTGGAAGTTCAATGCTTGTTTTTGGATCAACAACATTAACTTCTGAGCCAGCAGTATTAACAGTTAAACTAACAGCATTAACATTGTTAGTGATGTTTCCATCACTAGCAGTATTAATATTGTTAGTGCTGTTAATATTATCATCCTTCTCTTGATTAATTCTTGGCTCCTCTGTACTTGGAACCTCACTATCTTTCCCTTCAGTTGGATTTCCACTTTCATTCCCTGGATCTTTAGCATCCTTCTTTTCCTCCTCCCCTGATGGTTTGAATCCAGCATCAGGAGAACTCTTTGAATCTTGAGAGAATAGTAGATCAGCAGGCCACATTGGTAGTAGAATGTAATCTTTGCCAGATATTTTCTCTATTCTAGCTTTACCTGCATCATTACATGCTTTTGTACTTGCATTACCATTAGATTGATTCCCTGTAACAACTGGCTTATAGTTCATAGAATTTGTTAGTGCATCTATATCAAAAAGCCAATTAGGTCCACT
Source organism: Tanacetum coccineum (assembly GCA_026074375.1). NCBI lineage: Eukaryota > Viridiplantae > Streptophyta > Magnoliopsida > Asterales > Asteraceae > Tanacetum > Tanacetum coccineum. The sequence goes on from BQNB010146042.1 coordinate 9,599, forward strand.
TCCTGTAATATTATGTGTATTCTTACTAAACTAAACATGCAGGTTCTCTTCAACTATCCTAGTTCTACTATTGAATACTCTGAATGCTTTGCTATTGGTAGAGTATCCTATAAAGAACCCTTCATCAGCCTTTCCATTAAATTTACCTAGGTGATCTATGGTATTAAGGATTGTAACAGGACACCCAAATGGTCTCATAAAGCTTAAGGCAGGTTTAATACCTAGAAAAAGTTCATAAGGGGTCTTGTTGTGAGGCTTGATAACTAACACCCTATTTTAGACATAACAAGCAGTATTAACTGCTTCAGCCTAGAAAGTTGTTGGTAATTTTGAATCAGCTAGCCTATTCTAGAAGTCCTCTTATTTGTGTCCTATTTTTCCTTTCTGCTACTCCATTTTGTTGTGGAGTTCCTAGCAACACTTAAATTCCCTCTTAATACCCTACATTTCACAGAACTGATTCATGACCCTATTCTTGATTCTTTCCCATTGTACGTCATTAATCAATTTCACCTTAAGTCTATTAGATTTTCTTATTGCCCTGTAATGAACTGTTTTATGGATTTTCACTAGTGTCATCCTTAGTGGCTTAAATAGAAAACCCAACTAAAACTACTAAAATCATTGTGACAACTAGGCTAGACTCCTATTTTATCATTAAACTCTTTACTAAATTTGGGCAAACAAATAAATGTGCAAAATTTGTTAATGGTTGGCTGATTAAACTGACTGTTTGGTCTTAAAGAAGACTCTATTTTGCTTTCCCTTCTGACAAGCACACCACAGGTTTGATTAAATTTTATAAAGTTATGAGGTAAACTCTTACAAGGTTTCCCCGTACCAGTTTATTCATTGTTTTTGAAATTTACATGTCTATAAGCCTACTATGCCACTATTTTAGTTCATCTGTGTGGCTTTTGCAATGAGACAAGTGAGACCTCTTGAGGAACAACATTCTTTATAACTAAAACACTGTACATGTTATCTTTCTTAGGAACTTTAAGCAGAGACAATGATTTTCATCAGTTAACTTAAGTTTCTGGAGACAGACAAACACATGCAGTTTTAGTAAAAAGGAAACATTATTCTTCTTGTCACAAATTTGTGGAGACATACTGAAAAGTTATAACTTTAGTTCCATTACAAAATACAAATCTTTAAATTCAAATTTACTTGTTCTTATTATACCATTTTCCAGTAAATTTTCCATTCCTTTTGGAATTACTCCAAGGCAAGCAAATCCTCTATAATTTCTTCCTTCATCTGTAAGATAGGATCTGTTTCCTGTCATGTGCCTAGTGCATCCACTGTCAATTACTCCTTTATCCTTCAAATTTGCTGTGGAATTGCCCAGGCATCATAGTGTTGGTAAAATTAGTTTCTTTTGGGGACCCAAGCCATTACTGACTTGGATCTGCCTTGTGCTATCAATATAGTCAAATCTTTTAAAGGACATTGATGCACTGTTGTTTCTGGGACATGCGTCTAAATATCTTTGTGCATTTGGATTTCCAAACCCTACATGGCTGAGGCCTTAGAACAGATTTCCCTTGTTTCCTATTAACAGACTAAGAATGCTTTTGGCCTAGCAGTTATTAAACTCTTGTTCCCTAAGAACCAGTATTAACCTTTTTAGTGAAATTACTATTATTAGATGTTGTTATTTTGTTAAAAGGCCTTCTAGTAGTTGAATATGCATTATTAATAACCTTTTTTGTGGGTCCTGCATTATTCATTGTTGTTCTTTATTGAACAGTATTAATTGGTCTAACAGCATTAACTAAAATTAGGCCACACCTAGTTAAGACTGTTCTTGGAACCATGTTCCTTTTTCGAATGGGTTGTGTTAATTTAGAGAAATTCTGTTTGTTCACCCTTTGGGAACATTGTCCTAAACTGGTTTTGCAAATCTTCCATTATACATACCATTTTAATGCCAATCATTCTTCTAATGATCAAACTACCACAACTTAACAGCTTTGTTGACATCTCAAAATCACTCCCTAATTTTTAAGACATCTGTTGGTTCCAGTTTTCTTGTTCCCTCTAGGACTTGTGTGTCATTTGCCTATTGTTTTGTATCCACTCGATGTGCCCGTCTTAAAATAGGAGATGGTGTTCAGTGCATGCTCAGGTAGACTTAACTAATAAGATTTTATCTTAGCAAAACTAGGTTTATTAAACATCTCAACTGTTTTAACCTTAGGCACATTTTCTTCATCACTATCAGATACCCAATCCTCAATACTTAGGGCTTCATTTTCTTTCCTAGAAGTCTCAAGTTCATTAGTCTCAAGAGTAGGCTTTTCAACTACAGACTTACTAACAGACTCATTTACATCAACAAAATCATCTAGACTAGGATAAACTAAATCAGATTTTGGTGGCATAAAATTCCCAGTATAAGGAGGTAGGACACAACAGCCAACCCTTATGCCCCCCACCCCCCCCCCCCCCCGGGGGCCACAGCATAGCTTCTTATATCATAGCAAGCATTTTGGCTACAACTAACTGGAAGCACGATCCACACAGACATCAGCATTATACCCTAATCCTGTTTTACACTTATCCATTATCTGTCTGTCTAGAAGTTTACTTAGGTTTTTTGATGAATTTTCAAATTTTTGTACTGTAAGTTGAACCTCATCTTTTTCTTTTATAGCCAACTCTAACTTCCTTTTAATCTCTGTAATATTTAAATCTCTTAAATAAATTTCACGTTTTAAGAGTTTTATATCTTCTTCATACACAGACTCATTTTTCTTAAAGACTAAACATCTAGCTTCTACAGATTTCTAAACCAGTTTTATAAGACAGACAGCATTATGAGCTGTTCATAAGTCTTAAAACTATTGTTCATTTTCGTTCTTTTAAGATCTTTTAGACACATTCCAAAACAAGATGAACCAATAATTTGAGTCATGATACCTCAGAGTGTGGACAGATGAAGTTGAACTGTTGAAGAATAAGCCATAAGAGCAAAATTGGTTGGACTTCATTCTGCTTTGGCCTCTCAGCATTCATAGCCATATAGCGCCTCACACTGAGATACTAAGTCATTTGAAGTAATTTCCTTAACTAGAACATTCCTTCTTATAGGCTCCTTGTTCCTGTTGTCTTGATTCCTGGGTGCCCTGTACTCCCTTGCAAAGTGTCCTCTCTTGTGGCAGTTGAAACACTCCAACTTTGTGGAACTTGTCAAACCTAATTCTTTCTTTGTTGTCCATATCCAGCTTCCTTCCAGTATTTTTCAGGAATCTTCTTGCCCTCATAGTCAGCATAGCAATGTTCCACCTCAAATTCATCTCTTCTAGATCATCAGGATTGCTTTGTTGTAGATCTTTATTATCTAGTTGTGGAATTCTTGGTTGGCTAGCAAAGAAGGAATAAATCACAGCATCACTCAAATTTTCAACAGTTGTTGAGCTATTAGCAGCGCCCTGAGTGCTAGCAGTATTAACACCATGAGCAGTATTAACTGCTCTGTTAGTGTTGCTTGAGGATAGAAAGCCTACATTGTGTGAGTTTGTGGTTGAGCTAGATGTCCCCTTGACCTCTGATTTATAAGCCTTTAGGTTGTTGAAGAGGTCATCCAAACTCAATGTCTCAATCTCTGGTTTGTTCCTCTACACAATAGTATGCATAGTCCATTCTTGTGACAAACTTCTCAAGAACTTCTGATTGATGTCTTCTTGAGAGATAACTTCACCATGCATCTCTAGTTGACTAATTAGCTTTTAAAGCCTTTCATAGGTTTGCTCAATCACTTCTGTTCTGGATTCAACAAAGTTTTCATATTGCTGCTTCAAAATATTTTTCTGAGTTTTCTTTGTAATAACATTACCTCCAAATCTGTTCTCAATAGCCTGCATCAGTGTCTTAGCATCCTTATAGGAGTTGAACTTTAATAGATGCTCATTAGGTAAGGCCATCAACAAAGTACTTCTAGCCTTCAACTCTGCCTTTCTTTGTGCCTTCTCTTTAACACTTATAGGAGGGATAACAGTCTCCTTATCATCAACAGTTTTTGTTACTGTGGGTGCATTACCATTTTCTACGATCTCCCATAAAGTGTAATCAATACACTGTAGGTGTGCTCCATCCTCATCTTCCAGAGATCATACTCACCAGGTTGGAGTATGGGTAACTTGATGGTTTGAGTAGATTGAGTATCCATTGCTTCTTAAAGAAGTAGATCTTGTGTGTAGTAAAGTTTCTTCTTATTCAAAGCTTCTCAAAAGCGCTTTCACAGTTGATAACACTTGAGTAAAGTATCTTCTTATTCATAGCTTCTCACAAAGCTTGTTACCACATGTTAGGATCGTTTTAAGCAACATATTTGTTAAGAACTTATACTTAGGATTCAACAATAAACAATTGATAACAATATGCCAGAAGAAATATAAATAAGACGTCAATGTTATGAACAAGGTTTATTATATTAACGTTTCCATCAAGCTCTAATCTATCATGATCCCTGGTATCATGGAGCCCAGTTCAAGTATAGATCGTGTTACTCAACAGTAACAAGGATTAAGTTACCTTGACCTTGAGGCTACACCACACAACTACTATACGTCTACATCTCTAAACCTGTGCACTGCTAAACCTACACGCCTGATATCTCTTTATATAATAGAGATATCTAGGTTTATAAAGGAATCATAAATATATTAGGAATGTAAATCTTCCTAACTTTAATCTTTATCTTTATCTTGTTAAGGAAGTCTTCATCTTTAGTCCCTCTTGTTTCATTCTTTTGTTTATTTTGTATCATCAAATCAATATTTCCCAACAATGAAGCATTAGAAGAGTGGGTTCTTTTTTATTGATCGTCGGGCTATTCTGGATGCTATGGTTTGGAGACATCCAAACACAACTATTGATGATCCGAGGCCAGCTGGTGGTTCTTTTTAAATGGCCGATGTGCGACGTCTGTGTACACATGTTATAAAGTTACGGGATATGCCTGAGGGTATGTTTGTTTTATCTATGTTAAGTCGCATTTGGAAGAGTCGTGTCTGTGATCCGGTGCTTCGGGGTACCGATGGAAATGGTATGGGGGTGAGTTTTGACTATTTTATGCTATGTCCTTGGCCTCTGTTGCTTGCATTTATTGTTGTTTTTCTTTTTTGCAGTTATGGGTATTCATGATTTTCTCTGCCTTCCTGAGTGGACCGGTGCTGAGGTCCAGGAGAAGCCCCATTTGGATGTTAGGCCAACCCTTCAAAGGCTTCCCTTTTACTGCACTCATCCTGCTATAGCCGATGTTGCTAATCCTGGTCCTACTCCAAAGGATCTTGCCGTTGGTACCCCAAGTTTCAAGATTGTTGCTAAGGCTGAAGCTTCCCAAAAGTGAAAGGCCTCTACTTCTGGTACCGCTTTGAGCCATGTTGCTAAGCGCACTAGGTCTGCCTTGGCTCAATCATCCAGTAGTACTACTCGTCCTAGTTTGTTTGTGGGCGATGATGATGAAAGTGATGATGATGATGATGCTTGTGTAGAGATTCCATTGGTTACTTCTCTTCGTTCTGCTGTAGTGATCCCTTCCTTAGGAAACCAGGGTGGGAGCTCCGTTGATCCTATTGCCGAAGGATCTAACACCCGAGGTAATTGCTCTTGATTTCTGCCTTGCTTTTTTCTTTGTCTTCTTTCTTTGCCTTATTGTGTTTTTATTTTACAGATTCTCGGGGTAAGGGCGTTATGGTTAATGATGCTGCTGCACCATCTTCTGGTGTGAGCCGACCGAGACCATCCTCTGGTCCTGCTCCTTCATTTAAGGATGTGTCCGGTGATGCCATTCATATGGATTTCTTTCCTTTCTCTGCTGGTCCATGTTATGCCACCTATCCCGAAGGTGGTGTTGTTGGGAACTATAAGTTTACTCATGAGGAGTGGGATGCTCCATATCGGCCTACCTTTGGGGTTCTGACTAAGGAAGTTTTTAAGGATCTGGTTGTTTGTAAAACTGTGGTGGATCAGTTTCCTACTCCTGGTGAGATGGTCCGGGTTGAGAGTTTATCTGATGATCAACTAACTGCGAAGATGAGTGTGCTTCATTGTATGATGATGTTGCATGGTGGTGGCTTCTTACTCGCTATCGTAGGTTGAATCAATCTCATCATGAGTATGTGTTATCAACGGACTCCAGGTTGAAAGGTTAGAGGAGAAGGTTGCTAACATGACTGGGTTGGAACTTCAAGTAGCTGCCTTGAAGAAGCAGGTTTCTGGGCTTAACAATAAACTTACTTCCTCCGATGCTTCTTTTGCCAAGTCCAAGGCTAAGGGGAAGGAGAGGAAGAAAAAGATCAAATCTCTTGGTAAAAGTCTGGATAACTTGCATGGTGAGGTGGCCCGCCTTGGTGGTCGCAAAATCCTATCATTCTTTGTATTTCCTGAAGGCTTTGATCCGCTAGCACTAGTAGAAGGTTTTACTCCTGTAGAAGACAATGAAGGTATGTTAGTCATGTTGGGAATGTTGCTTGATGCTGTGACAGTGTCAGCAAATCAAACTGTTTTCTTCTTGCTAATAGGCGTAACCGCAACTAATTTCTCACTAGGTTTATGGATATCAGGGTAGGTATCTCTAACATAACCTAGCAGCTCTTTTAAATCAGCTTAACATACATACAGGCTGAGTAAGATGCACTATCTAAAGGGTTTCGTGATTTAGCTTGTTCAACTACCTCCCTAAGAATAGCAGCTTGTTCCGTAGTATGCTTAAGATAGTATTCGTGAGCTTCCCTATTATTCTTAACCTTAGGAGCCAAAATTACTAGGTCAAGCTTATACATTCCTGGAGCAATAGTGGTAGCATTTGTCATTTGTGCAGCATTATCAGTAATTTCCTTACCTTTTAATTTCCTAAGATCATCTTTTAATGCTGATATGACAAATACTTTTTCCTGAAGTTAAGCATTTAAATCAGAAATTTCAACAGACTTTTGATTTACTCGATTAACCAAAGATTCAGTTTGTTTTTTTAGCACATACACGTGATGGTTTAATTGAATCATAAAGTTGTTTATAATTC
>BQNB010146044.1:0-16631 GCA_026074375.1 Tanacetum coccineum
ACTACTTGTCAATAAGTGTTCCAAGTAAAGGTCGTTATAAAACCACTCCTCCATCTCTAAGTGTAGTCAAGTCTTTCATTCAAATTCCTCGACAAAAAAATGAAATCTTAACTCGCGAAATTTAACCTCATATGAAACCATGGTTTGATATCATTCGTGAAAACGCCATTTGTCTAGGAGGTCATAAGGATCATGTCTTTGTTATATGCTTTATTGCATTGAGACCTCCACTCGATATAATCTAGCATTTTTCATTCTCAAGAGAATGGAAAAGACTCAAAACAAACCTAAGGAACTCTTACCTTATGGAAAGATTTTGACTAGATTGTTCAAACATGTTGTGTCCATCTTTCTTGAGTTAGCAATTGATCACTACATCTCACATGATCGAGTCATGCATCCCTTCGCTCCTCATTATGAGCGAAAGACGCGATCGGATCATGGCAAAAAAAGACCTCGTGAATCAAATGCTAGCTCCTCCTCCACCACTTTAAATCATCCATCCTCATCTCACCCTTTGGATGATACCATTGATGAAAATGATGATGAATCATTTCATTCCAACTCTTCCTCTCTGTCTCAAAACGTCTCTTCCTCGTCAAATGTTGTCCCTAGGTCCGTCAAAACCCTCGTCATGAAAGTCATAACTTGAACACCTATCTCTCCGAAACTATAAATCTTCAAACCCAACAACGAGATGCTCACCGGGAAGGGTTAAGGTCAATTGGACAAGCTCTCAAGAACATGATGGGTGGAAAACAGAAATGAACATGTTGGCATAACTATTTGAGACTATTATTATTATTATTATTATATAATACATTATGTTTTTAATACATTATTAGGATTAGGAATGGCAAATGACAATTACATTTGATTTGGATGACTCTCTCCATTTGATCATCCTATCAACGCTTTATGATTAGCAAAATTTATGAATGTGACATGCAAACAATGCTACTACTTGCTAAATGATTTGTATGCTAGTTTAGGACCACATATTAGTGCTTGAATTAGTTGATTCTTGAATTTGGTAAATGCCTAAATCAATGGACTTAAGAAAAGGAAAAACTGGAAATTTTCGTTTTTCCAAAAAACGGCCCCCATAAATACCCGGCGGCCCCCCAATATATTTGGGACCGCCTGATAATATGGGACCGCCGCCAGGGGGAACATAAATTTTTAGTTTGCCTCTTTTTATGTATCTTTGACCCTCCTACCTACATCTTAAAGCTGGCATTTCCCTGTTTAGCTAAACCATCTTTTGCATCCCATTCTATCCAAACCATGCTTTGCCATTTTATCATATCTTTCTCATTATTTAAATCATACAATCTCATACTTCACTACCACCTTCACCTTCTTTATCCTCCTCTCCTTCATCATCAATGTCTTGCTCAAACCACCATTCCAACTTCTCTAGAAAACCAAGAATGTCGGTAAGACAAGTATAGAAACACAAAACATCCACTCCAAAATCATCACCTTCTTCCCAAAAAGACTCACCTTCACTTCCTATAAGAGTCTATTTACAATCTCCTTCACCACTATCATACAATCCCTTAAGAGATCAAATGATCAACCAACTTCACAACATTTCCACCATCCTTGATTCACACACTAACCCATCCAATGCCTACATTCATGCACCACCTTCACCACCACCAAAACCAATTCATCCTCCTTCTCATGCTCAAGTTGAATTTCACTCAAGTTTTTGTCATTGTTGCAAGTTTTCTAGACACCAATTTCACTCCTTGAGAAATTAAATCAACTTTATTTACTTTCTTCTCACCCGCCCCATACCTCAAACTCGTACCCCTCCAAATCATATGTCACCAACCCCCTCCTTTTCCCTCTTTAATTAATCATTCTCATATGATTAATCTACCTAAATAATTGACCATCTATCTTTTGATTATGGCATCTTCTACATTTCAAGAATCCACTAGTGTTGATCTATGCCTTATTATGTCTTTATTTCATAATTATCTACTTTATATTGTAATGATTCATACAAATATAGTATCAATTTGTCTCTTCTTGTATTATGTCTTTAGCTTTATCTTATGAATGTACTACTTGCATTTTCTATTGTATAAGTTTCTTGATTGGTGAATGAAACTCTCTTTTGGGTGACTTGAATTTAATGTGTTGTTTAAAAGATATTTGTTTTGCTCTTGTATCTCTAACTTTGTTTTGTAGCAAACAATTTTTGTAAGATCGATCACTTGGTGCCCCAAACGAGGGGGAGCATACATCAACGAGGAGTCTTGATATCGTCGATTTCTTTCTTCCTACAACCACTCGATGATCATCCTTTTTAAATTCAACAAAAAGGGGGAGAAATGGAACAAAAGTCATAAATAATTTGTAACTTTTAATTTTATACAAAATGAGTTTATATTTTGTCATAATCAAAAAGGGGGAGATTGTTAATACAAATAATGTCTAAAAACGTTATTTATGTTTTTCGACCTCTCAATGTTTTGATAATAACAAAATGTAAAAACGTTTACTATAAAATTAAACGTTTACAAATTATTAATCGTAAAATTCCATTTCTAAGATTAGTAATCACTTAAGGTATGAATAAACAAATCATTAAGCATGATTAGTGATCAAGAAAATATTTTTTTCTTATCCATCACATTTTAATTTTACAAAAGAATTTCACAAAAATAATTATACAAAATATTTTCTAATTAAAAGAAAAGTTTTATGATGTGTCGTTGTGTGGTGTATATTTTATTGATTCAAGTTTTAAATTTATATTTTGCCAACTAAACCAAAAATAACACTTTACGGGCAGTGTACCCGATCGGTAGTAAGTTTCGGTTAATTAGGTGGTCGAACCCTTGAAGCGAGATTAAATCATATCAATTAAATTAAATCTTGGTTACTATATCTATTTTAATTTTGATCCTATTCTAAACCTATGTCAGTCCTAATCCTAATTCTAACGGGAAAAGGGGTTTTCAGCCTGAGAGACTGGCACGGTTTGGTTGGTGACTACAATCAATTCAAGGCACTTTAACCCACGCAAGAAAATAAACAAAAGATAAAAGAGCGGTCGAGCCAAATATAAGAAAATTATATTAACCATTATTAATCCCGATTAGAAAGTTGGTTTGTTTATTTAGTGCAATGATTTCTTCTCTAGAGGTGGCATATCATTCTTAGACTTAGGCGTTACATCATCCTAAGACCTAGACACATTAATTATGTCATAATTAAAGCATCCGCATAAAGCATCCTTATTTGCTGATTATAATCTATCTTAGGGATTAAAGCAATGGTGATCTTGTTAAACCCTAGCTCATAGAGACTTTACCCACTTACCGCTTAATGGTAATTTATACACTAGTAGTCCACTTGTCCAACTATCCAATGGAATCAGAACGTTATTTGTTGAATTATCTAGGTCACCTGCTAGTCAACACGATCAATAAACCATTGGCAATATCCAATTAACTAGTTAAGCCCGAAGTGTATCCTAGACACAGATTTAGAAGGACAATATTTGTGATCCTATGATTCTAGATGTATACCAATTAACTAAAATGGAAGCTTATCCTAAGGACCAGATTTACTTGGTCTGTATCACTAGATCCAGTTGAATGATAGGTCGCATACAAAAGCGCGTAAACAAGTATAAATTGATAAACATAAACAAGCATCTAACGATAAATCAAGAAATCGAGATAAACAAATACCAAACATTCAAATCTTCATAATAATGGCTAATACCCGAAGGTATTAGCCTTCAAACATCATAATAAATACAAAAGCAATTATTTAGCCAAGGTAAACTAACCGAGTTAACGAATGATACCAAAAACTGAACGATTACAAAAGTATATAGAATTACACGTTGTCTCCTATGGAATTGATAGCGTTGCTCGACCTCTTCTGCTCTTTTTCTCCTTTGAAAATCGACTTTTATGGTTTAGGTATCGAGAATATGATTTAGCACACTTAAAACTCGTTTTTGAGTTTTTTCTAATTATATGGCCTGGAAGTCGTTCGAATAAGCGTAATCCAAGGTATTAATCGGCGGTAATTGGAATTCTTGAGTAGGGACCACGCCTGATATCTTCCAGAATATTCACATACTATATCTTCGATACGATGTATTGAGATCTTCTATATATGTCGTATTGGGCTTTATTCTTTTGTGGTCTTTGGTGAGTGCGGGCACGAATACGCCATATCTTCCCTGATGGGTATGGCGTATTGGTCTTCAGAATAGTAAATCTTCAAAATATCTTCATTTAAGCTCCAAAATGCACGCCTTTTGCTAATATTCACCAAGTACTTCATAATTACTGCAATTCTCAAATACAAACTGATTAAGTAACAATTCTTTGCAATAATTATACAAAATGGGTTAGTTATATTGGATAAATGATGCTATAAAATAGACATTATTTGATGTCATTAAATATCCCCCCACTTGAATCCTACTTGTCCTCAAGTATCCTTTAGAAGTTTATAAAAATGTATCCCTAAGGATATTTTTTGTTAAAGCATTTATTCGATCCATTACAAGTACACAACTAAACACCTCACGAAATAGGAAGATGAAAACACTCAAATCACTCAACTAATCTATGTGGTAACATGTAACTAATTCGCTCAATTGCTCGGTCGTGACGAGTATTCTATCATAAGCTTGGCGAGGAAACACATCTCCACCACAAAAGCCAAAGGAATACAAGTTTATAAAGTAAATATGGTGTTTTTGTATGGAAAGGAGGCAGTTGATCATTCTACAATCTTTCACCATAAGTACCATTCCAACAAGGCAGCTAAAGCACACATACATGGCCGTAACGAAGAAATAGACATGTGTGTTCGATCACACCCCTATTCGAATTTAACCAACAGTTAGGATGAAGAATGATATAGGGTAGGAACCTTCTAACTTTCACCAATAGTAATAAACCAACAAGGCAGATGAGACATGCATACATGGCCGTAACGACGGAATAGACATGCACGCTCGATCACATCCTCATTCGCGTAAAACCCATGGTTAATCATTAGGTGAGAGGGAAGTAAATTGTTGTTAAATAAAAAATAAGAAACAAATAGCATAAGCCTAAAGTACAAGTTTCTAGACACATTCCTGACCCGATACCAATATGAAAGACACGACAATTTTACAACATCTTGATCCCGCTCAAAAAATACCAACCTAAGTTGGTGTTCCCGAAACGGTCAACATCCCAATCACCCCAAACTTTACATACTCTACAATGGTAAGTGCGATATCTTCAACTTGTCATATACTCTACATCTTGATTTTTAGACGTAACAATAAAAAATCGATCCTTCATGTAATTCCTTCGGTAATGCTCTTTGCGAAATGATTATCTTCAAACTTTCCTTCTCTTTTTTGTTGTGATTTTTCTCTTTTTTCTCTTTTTTACCTATGCTTCAAATCTCGGTGTAGTTTCACCATCTTCATGATCATAATAATTCTGGATAATTTCTTTGATAGTTCTTCATTCTTCGGACTCACCATTAATTGTGATGGTAGTAAAATCACATGAGTTTTGACTATAATATACATTCTCATTTGCAATGTACAAATTTTCAACCGCACCAAAGATAGAAAATGACACAAGACTCGAAAATATAAACTTTTCACTTTAAGCAACTAGCAACTTGTAAATTAAATTAATCTAACATGGTAGACTTATGAATGTGTAAGGGTTAACGAAACATATAATTGGTGTAATTCCTAAAAGGATTGGCTCTACGATTGTTCTATGGGTTTATCTTACCTTTAAAGTGAGAATAAACAGTGGTTTAAACGTAGTGTTTAACTAACCGTGTTAGTTAGTTAATAAACAACATGGAAAGGCGATTTTGGTGTAATCCTAAAAATTTACCAATTTAAACAAGTTATTCCAATCAAATCCATAATACTCATCACTGTGGTCTCGAGTGATATACCAAGCCATGTTCTAAAGTCTACTACATCACAACACAACTCATCATTTTATGGAATTTTGGGTAAAGAAAAAAATAAAACAATTGAAACGAGATAGGCTAAATTCTCATAATATCTATCAAGGGTTATTGTGTGTGGGTTATGTATCAAGTAATTTTACAAAAGTATGCTTGAATTTTTTTTAATTTAAGCATTTTAATGTGAAAATTAGGACAAGTAAACATTCTAATTCCATCCCCCCACTTGAATTATTCAACGTCCTCGTTGTATATATAAAACATTAAATAGGGAATTTAAAAAGAATTAGAATGAGAAACTCCCCTGATATTTGCTCAGTAGATTCTCTATGTTGTGTTTATGAGCAAGATTGTGTGCTCCTAGCACAAACAGCACACACACAGAATTCCAGAAAATATGCATTCCACCAACTTCGTTGATATTTCTTTCACGAGGTCCTGGTATAAAATATAGGAAAACATGTGTCATTCCCTATCCATGGTACTTACGGGTTATAATTTAACTAAACTAAATACGAGTCAGTTTGGTGGATACGTCGTATCAAATTAATGAATACGTCGTATTCTAGAACTGACAATAATGTTTTTTAAAGTGCAATAAAAAATAAAGACTAATAACGTCCAGACAATCAATACGCCGTATGGTATGGGGTGGATACGCCGTATTGAGGCGGGACTTCATCCTAAGAACTAGAAACATTAATTCTGTCACAATTAAAGCATCCGCATAAAGCATCTTTATTTGCCGAGTATAATCTATCTTAAGGATTAAAGCAATGGTGATCTTGTTAAACCCTAGCTCATAGAGACTTTACCCACTTACTGCTTAATGGCAATTTATACTCTAGTAGTCCACTTGTCCAACTATTCAACGGAAACGTTATTTGTGAAGTTATCTAGGTTCACCTGCTAGTCAACTTATTGAATAAACTAAAGGCAATATCCTATATCTAGTTAAGCCAGAAGCGTATCCTATCACGGATTTAGCAGGACAATATTTGTGATCCTATGATTCTAGATGTATAAATTACTATACGGAGAGCCATCTCGGCATATAGATTACTTGGTCTGTATCACTAGATCCAGTTGAATGATAGGTCGCATACAAAATCACGTAAATAAGTATATTGATAAACATAAACAAGAATACAATGATAAATTAAGAAATCAAGATATAAACAAAACCAAACATTTAGATCTTCATAATATTGGCTAATACCCAAAGGTATTAGCCTTCAAACATCATAATTAATACAAGAGTAATGGCTTAGCTAAGGTAAACTAACCGAGTTAACGAATGATACCAAAAACTGAACGATTACAAAAGTATAAGAAATTACACGTTGTCTCCTATGGATTAGAATGCGTTGCGAGACCTCTTCTGCTCTTTTTCTCCTCTAAAAATTGACTTTTGTGGTTTAGGTATCGAGAATATGATTTAGCACACTTAAAACTTGTTTTTAAGATTTCTATTTATAAGGTCTGGAGTCGGTGTCAAATCGGCGTATCCAATGTGTTGGATACGGCGTATTGAGGTTTTCTAGGAGTAGGGACCATGTTTGATATCTTCTAGAATATTCACATACTATATCTCCAATACGACGTATCGGTCTTCAATGGATACGGCGTATTGATCTTGCTTCCTTCGTGGTCTTTGGTGAATGTAGGCACAGATACGCCGTATCTTCCTTGATGGATACGACGTATTGGTTGTCAGAACAGTAATCTTCAAAATATATTTGTTTAAGCTCCACGATGCGTTCCTTTTAGTAAAGTTTCACCAAGTACTCCATAATTACTGCAATTCTCAAATACAAACGATTAAGTAACAATTCTTTGCAATAATTATACAAAATGGGTCAATTACATGGGATAAATGATGCTATAAAATAGATGTTATTTGATGTCATCAAATATCCCCCCACTTGAATCCTACTTGTCCTCAAGTAGCTTTTAGAAGTTTTCAAAAATGTATCCCTAAGGATATTTTCCGTTAAGCATTTATTTGATCTTTTACAAGTATACAACCAAACACCTCACGAAATAGGAAGATGAAAACACTCAAATCACTCAACTAATCTATGTGGTAACATGTAACTAATTCGCTCAATTGCTCGGTCGTGACGAGTATTCTATCATAGGCTTGGCAAGGATACACATCTCTACCACTAGAACTAAGGAGTAACAAGTTTATAAAGGTAAATATGGGTTTGTATGATAAGGCTTAGGGTTGATCGTTCTACAATCTTTCACCAAAAGTACCATACCAACAAAGCAGTTGAAGCACACATACATGGCCGTAACGACAGAATAGACATGTGTGTTCGATCACATCCTTATTCGAGTTTAACCAAGGGTTAGGATGAAGAATGATATATGGTAGGGATCTTCTAACTTTCACCAATAGTAATAAACCAACAAGGCAGCTGAGACATGCATACATGGCCGTAACGACGGAATAGACATGCACGCTCGTACAAATCCTCATTCGCGTAAAACCCATGATTAATGATTAGGAAAGGGAAATAAATTATTGTTAAATAAAAATTACGAAACAAATAGATTAAGTCAAAAATACAAGTTGATAGACACTTTTTCCCGACCGTTACCATGATAAAGACATAACTATTTACAAACGTCTTGATCATAGATCAAAAACAACAACCTAAGTTGGCGTTCCCGTAACGGTTAATTTCCCAATCATCCCATACTTTACAAGGCAAGTGGCGATTTCTTCCACTTTATACAATACTCTACATCGTTGATTTGTATCAACAAATAATTGATCCTTCGTGTAATTCTTTTGGTAGTTGCGAAACGATTATCTTCAAACTTTCCGTCTCTTTTTTGTTGCGATTTTTCTAATTTTTTTGATTTTTTTTCAAACATCTAACTATATACGAAACTCGGAGTTGTTTCACCATCTTCATGATCATAATAATTCTGGATAATTCCTTCGATAATTCCTTCATTCTTCGGACGTACCATTAATTGCGATGGTAGTAAAAATACATGAGTTTTGGACTACTTTATACATTCCCATGTGCAAATTTCTTCCAACCGTACCAAAATTGACACAAGACTCGGGAAATACAAACTTTACACATTAAGCAACTAGCAACTGTAAATTAAACTTAATCTAACAGGGTAGGCTAAGGTGTAAAGGTGTAACGAAATAAACAAGTTGGTGTAATTCCTAAAGGATTGGCTCTATGAGTTCTTCTAGGGGTATCTTACTCTTAAAGTGAGAGTAAACAAAGGGTTATTACGGGGGTTAACTAACCGGTGTAGTTAGTTAATATGCAACATGTAAAGGCGTTTTGGGTGTAATCCTAAAATTTAACAATTTAAACAAGTTACTCCATCTAAATCCATAGTACTCATCACTGTGGTCTCGAATAGATATACCAAGCTAAGTTTTAAAGTCTACTACATCATCGGCACACTTATATTTTGTGGAATTTGGGTAAACATTTAGAAACGGATAGGTTAAATCCTCACAATATCTAATAAGGGTTATTGTGTGCGGGTTATGTAACATGTAATTTCACAAAAGTATGCTTTGAAAAAAATTTAAATTTGAGCATAATTTAAGCATTTTAGTGTGAAAAATAGGACAAGTATACATTCTAATTATATCCCCTACTTGAATTATACAACGTTCTCGTTGTATAGATAAAACATTAAATACAAGAATTAAAAATAATTAGAATGAGAAACTCCCCTGATGTTTGCTCGGTAGATTCTCCATGTAGGTTTATTGAGCAAGATTGTATGTTGAACAGCCGCCTTGAAGTTTTAAGACTCCAACACTTCAAGATCTCTAGATTTGTAAATTTTCCATCAATATTCGTCGATATTTCTTTCATTGAGGTCCTGTGCAAATAATAGGAAAAACGTACATTCCTATTTTTGGTACATGCGGTTAATTTAATCTGTACTAAACAAACTAAATACGAGTCAGTCTGGTGAATACGCCGTATCATGTGCATGAATACGCCGTATTGCTAGAACTAACAATAATGTTTTTTAAAGTGCATAAAAAGTAAAGACTGATAACGTCCAAACAATCAATACGCCGTATGGTATGGAGCGGATATGCCGTATTGATGTCTGGGAAGACAGACTCGATAAAAATAAATAACATTCCGGGTTGTCTCCCGGGAAGCACTTTTGTTTACAACAAAGTCTTTAAGTTAGACTTTTCTTCAACTCTTACTCGACTCTAGTTACCATCCATCCTTCGTCTATCATGCAAAAGATTTCCTGGTATGCACGACATGCATCATCGTTTGTTCTTTCTAAATCGTCATATTCATCTTCTTTAATAGCAACACACTATTCGTCTTGTCCGAGTGAATACTTGATCATCTTGAATCTTCTTATATTGCACACTGGCAGTTTATGATCTTCACATAATTCTTGTCTTTCATCGTGAGTTTCATTCTCATACTCTAATTCATCGTGATCATGGTAGGTAATCTCATGGCTTTCCCATCTTCTCCAACCATCATTTCTTGATTCATCATCACTGATTAATCCTTCCATGATAGCTTTATTTCTTAAAGCTTGTTCTTTTAGCTTGCTATCCTTCAAGGCTTCGTACCATTCATAATCTTGGTAATTGAGTGAATTTCCAACTATGTAAGCTCTAGGTAAGTTTCCTCCATTACAATATCCCCAACTACATGTTGGCCATTCCAAACATCTAGTTTTATAATTAAAAGGCTTACAATAATGCTTAACTGGTGTGGGTTCAGTCCAAATTCCAGCGTCGGTCTATGGTTTCTCATCAACCCATGGTACATCTCTGTTCCATTTATAGATCCAATCATCTTTATATTCTTAATAAGTCTTGAATCCCTCAATGTCCTTAGTAAGTAAGTCTAGATCGATTTGTAAAAGGTAGTTAAATTCTTTGAAGGTCTTGCACATAGGTGTCTCAAAATCAAATATATTAGTGTCGATCCTAAAGACTCCATCAACTTCATCTTCATAATCAGAAAACTCTTCATCCGTGAGCTCAACTTCATCATCTCCTCTAATCCAGTAAATCCATGATGCTTTCTTTGTATAATGATCCATCATCTTGTAGTTAAACTTTTTTGACCCCAACCATTCAGTAAATGCAACATTAGATGGATCATATCCTATATCATCATCAGCTTCATGTGATAATCGTTGCTCCGAATCATTATCCTTGTTTGAGTCACATGGGATGTCAACAACTTCAACCTCATATGTAAATAAATCATCATTCATTCCACTCATCCGGTTGAATTCTTTGTTGAAAACTTCAAGTGATGTACCGCAGGCGAGCAAAACACCTTTGTCGTTAAGATCCTCAAGCTTCTCGAACTCTTCTTTGATTACTTTGTCATTCTTAACTGAAAAATAACCAGAAAATTTATCAGTAGAACCAGCGGGAAAAAGGTGTTAAAAAATTGAGTTTTAAGTTCGAGAGTGGAAAAGAATTTTATCAGATGATCGATACGCCGTATTCAATAGAAGTGAATACGCCGTATTAATCAGTTGAATGAATACGCTGTATTGGATAGAAAGTTAGATACACCGTATCTAATGGAAGTGGATACGTGATGTGTGTTTTCCAAGCTTTAAATTTGTAATACTAGAATTACCGATTTTTACTAAAAACATAACATTCAGGAAGTATACCCGTTTGTATATAGTATAGCTTTAGGTAAGTCCATGTCATTCCACGGGAATTGAAGGTTTCACAGTTTGTAATTAGGGTGCTAAGGTTAATAAGATTGTCACGGATCAAATTAACCAAGACGAGCATATATCTAATAATGCAAAGAAAGCAAAGAAGAGATGATTCAATCAAATGATTAAGGTATGTTTGTTTAGGCAATGATCACTTAGATAATGATGTGTTTGGAATAGTGTTTATAAGTTTTAGAAAATAGAGTTATCACAAGTTATAAATCCTTTCGACCTTTAAATATAACTAGTGATTATATCGATTAATAACAACAAATCCTTTCGGCCTTTATAAGTTATTATAACCAATATATTAAGTGGAATGATTAAACACATATATGAAAGAACCCTTTCGGCCTATATTCTTGTATAAAATATGTTTTACCAATTCAATAAACACATATCCAAACGCTCCATACCCAAGATTACATATTGCCCAAACAAACACTAGATGACTACTCCATGATCAAATAAGTAACAAAACACATAACATTCATCATGAATTCAGTAAAGATCATATTCAAAGGATAATCAAGATTTACCAACTTCAAGAGCAAATGTTGATGATTTCATAAGTTTTTCCAATGAAAACTATATTATATTCAAAGTAAAACCCGGAAACTAGGAACAATTCTGTCACAATCGCTTATAGAATTGAGTTACACTTCAATGCTACTTCCTTAGATGGATTATAATCTAGAAATTGATGGTGGATAGTGGTGGTAGTCGATGGTGGTGATGGTGGTTTGGATCAAAGGTTTTTGAGGCCTTTATCACCAAAAACACTTCTTCTAAGTGTTCTAAACAAAGTGAGGAATTATGTGTGAGGATGTGGTGAATGAGGTGATTAGGGGCTGCATTTATAGGCTAAAAATGAGCAAAAGTGTGCCGCACAAACTTATTTGTGCGTCGCACATAGTGAGTTAATGCACTTAGCATTTAATTTTTTTACAAACTCAAAAGTGCGCCACACTTTGGCAAAAACCGCAGCACTTTCTGCATATTTAGCAGTTGGCCTTTTTCATGGTTGTAGATAATTGAATTTTCTTTCCATGGCCGCTTGAATCAACTAAAACAGAGCTCGTATGACCGAGTTATGGCCAAAATAGTGAACAGGTGTTGGGAAATCATTAACTTGAGTTATTTCTTCGTTTAAGCTTCAATTCTTCGTGTAATCTTCCGTATTCTTCCACGACACATACCTAGAACATATAATAGCAAATATACTTGATTAAGTACCAAAAGTTCATGAAAAATGATCAAGTAAATGCAAAAAACGCCGCCGAAAACATGTATAATTTAGGCGTTATCATATCTCTCCACACTTAGCTATTGCTTGCCCTCAAGCAATTAAAGCGAGAAAACAAGATCATTTATCGTGACGTGGAAAAAAAATCATTTTAGCATTAACAAGTGTTTACCAGTTTTATAACTTTTCAGGCATTGACATATAATAAAGCACCTCACATAGGGAAAGTGTTTGTTTTTGTATTCACACGAGTCACTCAAATAGGGTTTTATATTTGTGAAGTCACTCAATTGCACAGACTTAATCTAGGTCGCTACCATATGCTTGTACTAGACACATAAACATGCCCGTTACGGCGTGGGCACCTAGACAAAAATCTCAAAGAGGCAAAACGTGATAACGAAGAGGGTGAATAGCAGATACTTGATTCCATGTGCCAGAACTTTGCCTTATACTTTAAACGTTTATTATTTTTTTCTTTTCTCCTTCTTTCTTTTCTTTTTTTTCTTTTTTTGAAGATTTCTTTTCATTCCAGATACTGCGATAACTAAGGTTGGCACAAAACTTCTTCTTCATCGAGCACATTTTTCTTGCTCTTGGGATACTTTGGGGGATCTCAACACTAAAAGTGAGTGCTGCAGATACATGATTACATAGGGATTTATTTCACCTATTATCATACGACTTTGTCTATAAATTAACCTCACCGCGGTCTAGTAAATGATGATCAAGCACAAGTTTTGGAGCTACTAAATTACCGGCCCACTCATATAATTTTCAACCAATACCATTGCTCCAGAAAAGGTGACAAAACCACATATACACATCCATAACGATGGAATTGATACACATGATTGCTCATTCCTTAACTCGAACAAGCTAAAGGCATCAATTATCTTAGGTATCAAAGATGGGTACTCGAATTATTTATGGCTAAATTTCTCACAATTTAAGTGGGTTGATTTTTGTGCTAGTTAAAATGTCAATCCAGTTGGATTTGCCTTACTAAGCGTATGCATTTTTTAAGTTTTTGGAAAAGCAATATATAAATTTTTAAATTTTCTAGAAAATATCAGTTGAAAAATGTGGCCAGATTGCAGGGCAAACATGGAGGGACATGATTAATTTTTCCTATTTGCTACCCCTCCACACTTAAGTTGAACATTGCCCTCAATGTGAGAACTGATAAATATAGAAAATAGGGAAAATTAAGGGAAAACGGTACTTCCCGGGGTTCTTAAGTTCTTGGTTGAATTATGAAGGATATGGCGCGAAACGGAACGCCAAGCATGTGTATTCTACCACATGTAATATAATACTCCAATTATATAAGTCTCCAAGTGTAAAATGCCAACCACCAATCCAAGCTCCACCTGTTTTATTTAATCTGCAAAATAGACACAACTACAAGAAAAACATTAAATACAAAAGCGCACTTTCGTAGGCACCACGGTTGCATTTAGCGCATGCAACAAGCCTTTAAACCCCTCGGTGTCCCGAGTGGACGAGTTATAGTCTCGTGAGGGTTTCCAGCGAACACACCCACAAAGTTCGAAACATTCTTTTTGGATGCAGAAATCGAGTAAGAAATACACGGGCCCATGCACATCAAACTTATCAAACTGCAATTTTTTTGTTATATATATATATATATATATATATATATATATATATATATTAGTTTTAGTTTTTTATAGGTTTATTATTATTATTTACTATTACTACTATTATTATTATTATACTTAACTTGATTTAAGATTCCTTAATGATACGTGTGTGTGTGTGACATTGAAACGTTGAGGGTATGTGGTCTTTGGTATATACTTACGAAATGGATATTTATTTGTTTTAACCAAGTAATAGTTTCCTTTCGATGTCTTAATTGGGCGCTCTTTTTTGATTTTATTGTTAACAATGATAGAAGGTGGTGGATCTTTTTGAATTTTCGGATGATCATCTGACTTTCCACTCCCAGTGAATACGATATTCACTTGATCGGTGTAAGCTTGAGGAGGAGGAGGATGGTCAGTCCTATTGGTTTGTTCTAAAGAGACATTTTGAGACTTCGACCACCCATCTCTAATTTTCTTTCCATGTTTTTAAAGATAGTTTGGAAATTCTTTTCATTTTGCTTCATCTTTAGAATCATATCATTAACATTGTTTTTGACAAACATATTTGAAACTCTTTGATCATCCAAGAATTTAGTCATTAATTTTTCGAAATCACTTTTAGATTGAGGTTCTTGGTTGACTGTTTTAGACTCTTTGTTAGGTAAAACACCGGTGGTTTTACCATCGTCTTTGGCAAAAAGTTTCCAATGAACAGTTCTCATGCTACGGATACGTCTTTTGAAATCTTCGAGATCATTTTTCACATCATTATTTAATTCTGTGAGCGATTTCTCGGAATCATTAAGATCATAATGGGATTGACGAGAGAATGAATTATGAGAATCTTGGTTTTGATAATCTTCAGATTGGATGTAATTTGCTTCATGACGTTCACACATTGGCGTGTCATCGTTCTTAGAAGCGTGGTCACCTTCATGGTTATTATAATTCTTACGCATCTCATGCATCTCCTCTTTTAAGCTCTGAAATTGAGAATCCATTTTTATAGTTAGAGCTTCTAATTTCTCTATTAATCAAGAATTATCATCATTACTATCATTTCCATTGGCGAAAACAACAGATTTTTGAGTGGGTTTCATTTGAAGTTTGTTGGACCAATCAAGTTCGAAAAGGACTTTGTCATCAAGAAATTGAAAAGCTTGATTCGGACTTTTGTAGAGGAAGATTCCTCTGGCAGTTACGTCCAGGATTGCTTGAGTGGGTTCGTCTAGACCATGATAGAATATTTGAATAATAACTCCTTTGGTCAGACCATGCCCATGACATTTTCGAAGCATGCTCTTCAGTCGTAACCAGGCTTCGGTTAGACGTTCACATACGAGTTGAGAGAAATGTCTGATTTTAAGTAAAAGACGGTTAAACAACGAAGGTGGAAAGAATTTATTTATAAAATCTTTTCTCATTTGTTTCCACGATGTTATAGACTCTTCATCAAGTTCTTGAAACCAGGTTTTAGCTTTATCGCACAAGGAAAAGGGAAATATTAAAAGCTTAACAGCTTCACTCTGCGTTTCACCGTGTCTGAACATGTTACAGATTATGAGAAATTCATGGATGTGGTCATGCGGATCGGCCCGCAGATAACTATCGAATTTATTTTCCCGAATCAGTTTTAAATGAGTACTATTGAAAACAAAATTGTCATCAACATCGAGTTGAATAATGGCAGAATTAAGAGTTGATGCTACAGTCTTAGCACTCTCCCACATGGGTTGATCATCAGGATCGAGAATTATTTGTTTGGGTTCAACATCCTCTTCAGGTATATTTATAACGACAAAGTCATTAACAGAAGAATGTTGGGTTGAAGATTTGAGTGATTTGATCGGAATGACTTCTTTTCGGAACATTTTAAATTTATAAGTCCTTGTTATTAACTTTTTATTTGATTTATATATTAGATTCACAAGTTGTTTTCCGTAAGATAAGGGATTTATACATACATTAAGCATTTTGCAAAGAGAAATTTATATATATATAATTAAAGCTAATAGGATAATATTCAAAATAAAATTATTTTCATATATTTTTTATAATTTTTTATT
>BQNB010146046.1:0-16631 GCA_026074375.1 Tanacetum coccineum
ACACCTCGTTCCAGTGAAGTCAATTCACCACCCAATGCTCACACTTAATGTTTCCAAGTAAAGACATCATGACAACTGAATGACCTACAATACAGCTTCCGCAACTCTAAGAAGTGGTATCATGATCAAGAAAAGTGTGAGCATGCGGGTCCGAAGGTCACAACATCACATGAAGGCAACACATCACAACAAGGATGATTAAGAGATTTACTGTGGCTGATGATCTCAAAGAAAGCTCGAAGATCACACAAGTCTAAGGAACAAAGTTCAAGGATCACTACATAGTGTACAATGATCTCAAAGAATGAAGAATCAAAGACTACGAGCTACTGACAGAAGGTCGAAGAACTAGAATGCTATTATTCAAATTGTATTTTATGGGGTGACCTCCCTTAGGGGGAGATTGTTAGGATTATGAAAAAGACTCGGTCACCCCCGTGTATAATCTAGAATAGCATAGCTCGTTGTCTAATTGTAAGCGTATGACTAGTAGTTTTGGGCCGGGCCTTTAGCCCACTTGTAAGCCCATACTCAAGCCCATTGGGGCATAAACACTTATGTATATAAACCCCTTCCTAGCCATGGGAAGGGGTTAGTTGTTCATTTTATGATAATACTTTGTCTTGCATTTTCTCTCTCTAGAAAGATCACTTTCTCTCTCTAAGATTAAGTAGCCAACCCATCATCTCTTGCTTGTGTTATGATATCCAATATACTACAAGCTTGTTCGAGTTAAGGAATGAGCAATCATGTGTATCTATTCCATAGTTATGGATGTATATATGTGGTTTTGTCGCCTTTTCTGGAACATTGGTATTGGTATAAAGTTATATGAGTGGGCCGGTAATTTAGTAAGCTCCAGAACTTGTGCTTGATCATCATTTACTAGACCTCATTGAGGTTAATTTATAGACAAAGTCGTATGATAAGAGGTGAAATAAATCCCTATGTAATCATGTATCTGCTACACTCGCTTTTAGTGTTGAGATCCCCAAAGTATCCCAAGAGCAAGAAAAATATGCTCGATGAAGAAGAAGTTTTGTGCCAGCCTTAGTTATCGCAATATCTGGAATGAATAATAACAAAGTTCGAAGTATAAGGCAAAGTTCTGGCACATGGAATCAAGTTATGCTGCTCACCTCTATCGTTATCACGTTTTGCCTCTTTGAGATTTCTGTCTAGGTGCTCACGCGTCAACGGGCATGTTTATGTGTCTAGTACAAGCATATGGTAGCGACCTAGATCATGTCTGTGCAATTGAGTGACTTCACAAATATAAAACCCTATCTGAGTGACTCGTGGGAATTCAAAAACAAATACTTTCCATATGTGAGGTACTCTGTCATATGTCAATGCCTAAAAAGTTATTAAACTGGTAAACACTTGTTAATGCTAAAATGATTTTTTCACCACGTCACGATAAATGATCTTGTTTTATCGCTTTAATTGCTTGAGGGCAAGCAATAGCTAAGTGTGGAGGGATTTGATAACGCCTAAATTATACATGTTTTCGGCGGCGTTATTTGCATTTATTTGATCATTTCTCGTGAACTTTCGGTACTTAATCAAGTATATTTGCTATTATATGTTCTAGGTATGTGTCGTGGAAGAAAACGAAAGAATACACGAAGATAATAAGCTTAAACGAAGAAGTAAACTCAAGATAAAGATCCCCCGACACCTGTCCACTGTTTTGGTCATAACTGGAACATACGAACTCGGATTGAGTTGATTCAAGCGGCCACGGAAATAGAATTCAATTATCTACAACTTTGGAAAAGGCCACTTACTGAAAATAGCAAAAGTGTGCCGCACTTGCCCAAAAACCGGCGCACTTTCTGTCTAATCAACCTTGTTAACTGTTTTGATCATAACTAGGTCATACGAACTCCGTTTTAGTTGATTCAAGCGTCCACGCGAAGAGAATTTAGTTGTTTACAACCACAACAAAGACCAAGTGCTGAAAGTACTAAATGTGTGGCACACTTTTAAAAAAGTGTGGCACACTTTTAAAAAAGTGTGGCGCACTTCTGTTCGAATTTAAGAGAATTTAATGCCATTAATTGGGACAGCATTTACACCTCAAGTGCGCCGCACTTATTTGTAAGTGTGCCGCACTTGGCCCCCGAAACAGCCTATATAAGGCCCCTTTGCCTCTCATATCTCACACATCCTCACACCACTTTCTCTAGTTCGTTTAGAACACTCCAAGTGGGTGTTTTTGGTGAACTTGACTTGACAAACCAAGGAACCAAACACCGCCTTCAAACCACCATCTACTACCACTACTCTCCACCATAAATTTCTTGATTATAATTCATCTAAGGGAGTAGCATTGAAGTGTAATTCGAATCTATAAGCGATTGTGACAGAATTGTTCATAGTTTCTGGGTTTTAGTTTGAATATAATAAAGTGTTCTTGGGAAATTCATGTGAAATCACCATATTTTGCCCTTAGAATTTGGTATAATCTTGTTTATGCTTTGAATATGATCTTTATTAAATTCATGATGAATGTTATGTGTTTTGTTACTTGTTTGATTATGGAGTAGTAATCTTATGTTTGTTTGGGCATTATTGTGATCTTTGATATGGAGCGTTTGGATATGTGTTTATTGAAATGGTTAAACATAATTTTCTAAGTGTACAGGCCGAAAGGATACTTATAAACTTATGTTTTATCATTCCACCTAATATATTGGTTATAATAACTTATAAAGGCCGAAAGGATTTATAACTTGTGATAACTCTATTTTCTAAACTTATAAACACTATCCTAAACACTTCATTATTCAAGTGATCATTACCTAAACAAACATACCTTAATCATTTGATTGAATCATCCTTCTATTGCTTTCTTTGCAATAGTCAATTTATGTACGTTTTGGTTAATTTGATTCGTGACAATCTTATTAACCTTAGCACCTTAATTACAAACTGTGAAAATTTCAATTCCCGTGAAACGACCTAGACTTACCTAAAGCTATACTATACATGAACGGGTATACTTCCTGAGTGTTGTGTTTTTAGTAAAAATTGGTATTTCTAGTATTATAAATTTAAAGCTTGGAAAACACACATCACTAGTCCAATTCACGTGAAAGACGCCAGCTTTACAAAATAGTAAGGCTAACAATCTCCCTCCAAGATGGTGTCACACGAGAATTGGTTACAATGTTTCCTACAAGCAAAAATAAAGTAAAATGATAAGAATGATGTCCAGTATTCCTTGAGATTGTCTTCAGCGACCTTGATCTACTTGAATACTCCAACTTTATTTCTTCAGCTTGTAGAATCTAGTTGAGTTTTAACTCCCTCTCAACTAATAGGCTCTTTTTTCTTCAGCTCCCTCCTAAATAGACACCCTTGAGACTGATTAAGAATCAATGCAAAAGTCTTCTTAAGGACCTCCTTTATCATTTAGGATAATCTGTGGGAGGGATGATATCATCAACATCGTCTCACTTAGGAAGCATCACAGTCTTGTTTGAATTCGGCCCAAAGTACACATTTTATCACTTATAACGAAGTCGAAACCATAGCACCAGAATCAATTAAGACCCGGAAATGCACTTTTCTACCTCCAGGAAAGTGCAAATTTAAATTGCTACACCAAAGTCAATTAAGTCCCGAGTGTAAGCAATTTATCCCTCTATGTAGTCGAAACGGTAACATAAAAAATTACCTAAGTACCGGATGTACACATTTCTCCATCCAGGATATAAGCCATGCTTCAGATAAAAGGGGAGTGTATGCTTCAGTGCGTTTTACCTTCAAAAGAAGAGAAATCTTCTTGTTTTCAAAACTGTTGAACATAATTTTTCAAAAGGATTTTTCAAAATCTTTCAAAATTCTGTGTTCAACACTCTCTCCTTATGTCGCTTTTAAAATTCAAATCATTCTTTATAAGTTGATCAATTTTTGAGGGGGAGCTTTTTGAGAACCAAGTTTTAATGCTTTTAGACACATCCTCTCATACCTTCTTTTGTGTGTCTAAAACATTACTCAACTGTATATATATCAGAAAAGAAAAATAAAAAATTACCTAAGTACCAGATGTACACATTTCTCCCTCCAGGATGATGACTAACTGATGAATTTTCCTACATATGTGTACATCATATGCCAACTGGAACTGCTTACTTAGCTTTATGACCCGTGATTGCATAAGCAATACTTTATGAGAAGTTGTCAGTGCTCTCTGTACAAATCTCTCTTGATCAACCCGATCTAAATCCCCTTATCTATTATGTAGGCTAATACTGATGATCACTGATGGAGACAAGCCGATGAAACGAACCCGATAATGAAGCAACAATCCCCGACTTGTGACTTAATCTTGTACTATCCGTGTGACGAAGAACAGTGCAGAGGTAAATCTCTAAGTACCATATACCCACACCAAAGTATACAAAAAATACAACACCTCTTGAAATCTCCTCAACTATGTGAGACATTGAGTACTACAATATAACTCCATAAAGTGATAGCTATAATCCATGAGTACTACAATGTAACTCCTTACATCAGGTATAACTAGATAAATCAAGTCTTCATCACAAACCGTATATGCCCGAACAAGTCACCTTCGTTGTAGATGTAAAAGTAATCGAAGACGAAATAAGTACACTTCTTGAGAAATCCTACTTCAATCCCAAATAAGTAACATTAGACAAAAACTTCATAGTTATTAAAATTCAATACTAGCCATTATGAATGAAGGTGAATTTTGATAAGGATCGCCTTTAGTGTAATGTATTGTGTTTGTTGTGTTGTTGTTCTTGATTTTTGATGTGTTGTGATTATTAATGGATATCGGCTCAAAAAATATAACATACGAACGGTCGTCCAAGTAAGAGAAACCCCGGTCATGTATACTTTTCCCGACATACAATTGGTTTAATACCCGGCTCAATCCATTAATACTAGCCAACAATCAACCAAATTAACCTGCAATCATTTAAAATAAATCATCCTCACAACATCTTATACCAATTTCTGAATGATCCCATTTACAAACCCAAATTTCAGATAATAAATCATCAGCCCAATGAAAAACGTTATCCTTGGCCCAAATACACTAACCTTAACCCTACTAATCCCTCATATATAATTCCTTAAGATTAGTAACTCAACCCTAATAGCTCTCCAACAAAAAAAAACACGACTACCACATATTCTTCTCTCTTAAAAAATAGCAGACAAACGAATATCTCCCTCATCTCTCTAAGTGAAGAACGCAGCCATACAACAATAAAATCTTTCTTGATTTATCTTGTTTAATACCACTGAGATACATACCGAGAACCCACTACCTCTTTTCTTTTATGTTCGATCAAAGATAACGGCTTTAAGACTTTGTTCAAACAAGGTCTCGGGTAGGTTTTATTTTGTTTTGAGTTGTGACAATCGAATCAAAGGAAGATGATAACATACTTGTTATTAATCTTTCTTTATTTTCATAAATTAAAAGAGTGTTTATACCTCTACATAGATCGATGATGATTGATGTTCAAGTAAAAAATCTTAAAGATTTGAGAAAGAAAATTGAACAATCTGAGATCTAGTTTGATTGCGTTTCAGTTGAGGTTGTTGTCGGAGATATTGGAGGATGGGATAGGATTTGTGAAATTAGATTTGTTTTTGTTTTGAGGATGTGACGATGGGTTTAGAATTGATTGGAGATGGAGATGGAGTTGATTAATGGATTTGTTAGTTATTGAAATGTGACGAAGGGATATTAATGTTGTGGATTGTTAGTTTGTTTTGGTGTCGAGTCTGTTGAGTCAGTATTCTTCTTTCTACATTTCTGTTGACCAAGACTCACTTGAGTTGAACTGGGTCAACTCGGTAAATACCGAGTTGACTCGGTTTGGGTTATGGGAACCAAACCGCTGCGATGCAAAAGTGACCAAACCGCCACCTCTAAATCGCCATCACTAAACCGCCACCACTAACCGCCACCATCAAACCGCCACCACTAACCACCACCATCAAACTGTCACCATCAAACCGCCACCACCATAGTCAAACCACTATTGACTATACCAAACCGCTGCCATATTTCCAATTAGGCAGAGTTTTGTTTAGGTTGACCAAGAAAAATGTCACACCACTACACCTGTTACAAACCGCTACGGCAAACCGCCACGGCAAACCACTGCCTGTCACTTTCATACTTTTTGTCAATTTGACTTTTTTACTGAATTTGTGAATCTATGTCTCCACCTTGTTCAGACCGCATAAATGACAAAAATAAGCCCAGAAAGAAATAAACTTTGATAATAAGCACTGGACAAGGACAAAATAAGCTCAAACCAGCCAACCCAACAAGCCACATAATCTGTTAACCACCCAAATTAGCTTATAAAAAGGCTCGAAATAAGCTGTTAAAAAATAACACCAGATCTGTTTATTTTGATAAGTTTTGGAAAATAAGAGAACAAAAAAATCTAATCAAGAAGCTTAAAATTAATCTGATATGCAACAGATTCTTACAACAACACAAAAACTATTCGTGGCCTTTGTTCCCAAAAATAAGCCCACAAAATAAGTTGTTATAAGCTTAAAATAAGCTAAAACATCCACGAACACAACACACAATAGAAAGCACCCTTGGTTAGCTCTTGATACCAATTGTACAAGATACAAAACACCTTTTCGGGGGGTCGGGATTGATCAAAGAAACAAAGAATAAGCATTGTATTTTCTAGTGAGAGAAAGTAAGAGATGGATGAAAGAAAAAGATGTATTATTAGAAAGAGAAAGATAAAATACAAGTGACTTCCACCAACCCCCCATAGAGAGACATAGGGGGTATTTATAGCCTAACACAAAGCTATCTATCCCACTTATACAATATTAGTCCCTGCGTATAGCAGTTGGTCTATAGTTAGTCCAATTCAAGTGAAATACGCCAGCTTTATAAAATAGTAAGGCTAACATTCCGAGTTAGGTGTTTAATTATTTAAATACTTACGCATTTCATTACGAGGGTGACGGGTAATAAAACAAGAGACAAAAACTAAAGAGTATTGCATGATTAGGTAAACACATTTGTTTAACCATAAGAGTTTTCCATTAATTTTACTTTTCTTGCAATTAGAATAGAATTAGGAGTAGTTTTAGTTTAATCAAATCCCCTTTAAACTCGAGATTTTACTTGTTTTCATAAAATATAAAAACATAAAAATAATCTTCCCTCAATCCTTAGACCTTAGTGACCATACAATTCGAGCATACCCAAACTATTCCCCTAGAGAACGATAATAACCCCATGAGTCTTGCCTATACTACACTACAATGGTTAGGTACACTGCCTAGGAGGGTTGTAAAACTTCGGTTTGCAATCACCCGCACATCAAAGTTTTTGGCGTCACTGCCGGGGAATAGTCTAGGTTTCAGATTCTATCTAGCTTAGGTATACTCACTAGATTCTTATCGAGTGAGATTTTATTCTTCATTTTAGTATAGCTTTCTTTTAGTCTATCTTTTCTTTGTGTATTTATTTGTAATTTTATTATTAAGTAACCATGTTTTCACAATGGATAACACCGACCCACCATCGCCACCTGATTCACCAATCTCATTAATCACAGAGAAATTTTGTACGCTCAACTCATTCCTCGAATCATTGATTTAGTTCCCTCATCATCTAGCTAAAAAATTGTTTGCATGAAAGAAAAAGATAGTGATGTAATGATCATTGAACTAATTAGGAAGAATGATGATTATAGTGACGAAGAGTTGGAGAAAGAAGATAATGTAGAAGGAGAAGAGGAATTAGGTGTAGAGTACTTTGATAAATTTCCAACTAGAAGCGAATTAGCTTATCATAAGTACTTAATGTGTGCCCCGATTCCGTCTTTGTTTTTAAGAAACCTCATCATTGTAGGAGGATGTCCTTCGAACCTTAAAATACTATGCAACATAGCACATGTAAATGTAAAGAAGGCCTATATAGATCTTAATTCCCCCATAAATGTCATGACTTGTATGCAATACAATTGGATCATAAAAAACAACTTGAACATAGGGAAGATCCTAAGAGTCTTAGAGAGATAAGTAATTTCACAGGAAGAATTAGAGGAATGCACATCTTTGTAGGAAACTTCACGTATGTTTCGAATTTGTTGATTGTAGAGGACATTAGTTCAGTTATAGACCCTTACTTGTCACAAGTAGTGCTTGAAAAGCCCTTTGTTCAACTATCAAACATGACTTATGATTCATCATTAGGAATAGTAAAGTTCACCAATAGAGCAGATGAAATTGCTTACATGATTCCACATAAGATAAAGCAATTCAAATCATTATCAAATATGGAAAAACAACATACACAATCGGTATACTTTAAGAATGAGGAGGACAAGAGAAGAGGAGTAGATTATGTGATGAGTAAGATATTAGGGCTCTATAAAGAATGTTTAGAGCTAAGACCTGAATACCTAACTAGACTCGAAGTAAGTGGTAGTGCGAGTGATGACAGAGTCACGTAGGGAGTGTGACTCCGAGTCTAGCTACAAGACTCGTAAATAAAGAAAAGCGCTTATTTGGAGGCAACCCAATCTTTTTATTTCTTGCATTTTAGAAGTGTCGTGTGTTTTTATTCTTTGTTATTTGTTCTTATATGTTTGAATTATACATGATCATGCTTTGTTTTGTATTTAACCTCATCTTAATTACAATCAAATGTATTTTGCATAAAATAAGTGTATGGGTCAAAAATATCCGGTTTATAAGAACCATTTTCAAACATGTAAAATAAATAATTATAGATTAATTCACACTTTTATGTTTTGTTTGTTTGTTTTGAGTCATATGTTTGTACTAATCGTTTTTGTGGTTTATGCATAAAGTTTTTACACGAAATAATTAATAGGATATTTGTGCAGAAATTTTTGCAAGAAAACGAAACAAAAATTTTACAGACTCTGGAGACGACGTTAAGATTTTTCCTGACGGCGTCACCAACTGTAGCTACGAAAATTTTGTGTTTTTTTCTAATTTTTGAAAATTTATTTTTGTGTAATTTCCAGAATTTTTAATTTTCCTAATCTTTGCAGAAAACCACAATTACATTAGCACATACAACCTATCTTTATTGCTTTCGCAAAGTCAACTTAATTAATGAGGGTTATATATATATTACTTTCCCGTAGAATTTTACGCTTGGTATAGTTGTTTCATGTCTTTGATTTGCAGGTTATATTTGATGAGGAGAGTCCAGAAGTTCTTTGGATTTTCACTTGGACGATTCTTGGATGAAGATTTAGCCGGTTTATCTTGTTTCTTCTCTAATATTGAGCAAAACCAGAGGAGTATTAGTTTCTCTCGCTTTTCTTATTTTCCTTTATTCGTTTTCGGGTACTCATAGAAAATTAGGGAAAATGTTAAAAATAAGTGTAGGGGAAATAAAAGCCTTATAAACTATTCCTTCAATTGCATTTGCTTTGTCTTTAAAAAGATGTGTAATATACCAAAACATTGTGTAAGACGGTAACTTTAGCCCAAATTTAATTTTTTATGTCATATACCAGTGAAACTGTAGTATTAGAACCATCTCATAGATAGGAGTTATATGACTAGCACAAAAAACCCTACCACTTAAAAAAATTTCACCCCAAAAGTGTGATGTTCATCCCTAATCTTTAGGAATTAAAGCATCCATCTTTGATGTTTTTGATGATTTTAACCTTTAGCTTGCTCGAGTTAAGGATTTGAGCAATCACATGTGTCTCGTTCATGGATTTGGACGAGCATGTGTGGTTTTGTCATTTTTTTCTAGAGCATTGGTATCGGTTAGGATTATGAGAGTGTACCCATAGTATTATAAATTCTATAATTTGCTTTAACGATTCATCTCGAGACTACTAGTGAGATCACATTTGTGTAATTAAGATTTACTAAGTGATAAGAGGCATTAGGATAAACCCCTGTTTTTAGCCTGTATTTGTTATGGTTATGATGGTCTCCTCGATCATATAACTACCCCCACACCCTTGCTATGCACTCAATTTTAGTGCAAGATACCCCTAGTATACCTCTCTGAGCCTATCCTTTTTGTGGTTCTTGTAATTTTCTGGTGGTTTCCGGATTATTAATGAAGAGCATTGTTTATACCCCACCAAAATGTTACACCCAAATCGCCTTAGCCTTCTTTGTATGTACTCATTTTTAGTACATTATCGTTATCACATTTGTTAAACCCCATGTTATATTTACTTGAGTACATGGTTGCTAAGTCGAGTCTATCATTAGTGTATACAGTTTTGGGATAATTATTGTTATCACATTTGTTAAACCTCGGTTAATTATACAGAGAAGTAAGGAAGAAAAATTAAGTCATTACCGCCATGATTGTCTAATATTCTCCATGTTATGTTGATCATTCTCAATTCAGGTCATTAGTTAGTTTTTGTTGTTGAGTATCAAAAACTCAAGTGTAGGGGTGCAATTATAAACCCCAAGTCATGTGTTATTTATGTTTCCGCAAATGACAGGGCAAAAGAGTATAAAAAATAAAAATAAAAAAGTAAGAGAAAAAACATATGGGCTGCCATTTTGCTTATGTTTATGTTGAAAAAAGAGTCGAGAAAAGAAAAGAAAGAGATTGATGTAGAGTTTGTATATTATTGTCCTAGTTTCGTCGAGTCTTGGCTTAACAACGCCTTTTACATGTATGCTTGTATAAAATTAGCTTGCCACCAGTCAAAATTCCCCCAAATATCCCCAACCGTGTTTCCTTTACCCTACACCTATACATCACAATCCATTAAAGACCTCTTTGATTGTAATTCCTAGATGCTTATGCCAAAGCGGTGGAGGTTTTTTATCCTTTAT
This sequence comes from Tanacetum coccineum, assembly GCA_026074375.1. NCBI lineage: Eukaryota > Viridiplantae > Streptophyta > Magnoliopsida > Asterales > Asteraceae > Tanacetum > Tanacetum coccineum. The sequence continues at coordinate 10,843 of BQNB010146046.1, forward strand.
CAAGTTTATGGTAATTTATATACTATGAAAAGTAGTGAGTGTTATTTTCCCATTTCCTATATTGTTATAATTCATTATTACACCCGAGAGAATAAGAGAATCCAAACACTTATGTGAGGTGCTAGTATATAATTTTTGTGCTTTTAATTGTAAGGTCTAATCGGTTGTGCTATAAATTATATTTATTAAGTAGGTCAAATGCTCCCATTTTGCTATTTACCAGGTAGAAAAGCTCATTTGCTTGATGACAAGCAAATCCTAAGTGTAGGGGGTATTTGAATAGATGTCATTTTACAAACTTTTTCAGGGTCATTTAACCCTTGAAATCATGCAAATATCCTTATTTATCATGCTTAACCGTTTATTTTTGTAATTTTAGCATTTGGAAAGCATTTAGAGGAAATACACGTGACTTGGACTTAATCTGGGAAGAAACGGACAAGATTACAACTCTACACGAAAATTGATAAAGAATTGGTTTACAGGTCGTGGAGATGGCGTCACAATTTCTTGTGACGACGTCAAAGTTTTCAAGGGACGACGTCAAGACTTTTTATGACGACGCCAAATTAGCTGACTCAGAGAAGCCCAAAGAAGATTATATGGGTTGACGACGTCACGATTAACAAGCGACGATGTCACGATTATTTTCTTATATATACAACCCTTATTTTCTAGGTTTAGGTGTGGAAAACTTTGGGTAACGATTTTATACTTAGTAGCAATAGTTCTTAGACGATTTTTAGGGTTTCTAACCCTATTGTACTCATTGTTGCTCCATGTTTTATTGAAGTGAAGTTCCTTTATCTCTTTAATCTTTTAATATGTCTATGTATTGTTTGATTAATTATTCTTCGCTTTCAATAAACATGCTTGGATAAATTTAATTTGTGTTTACTTATGATTGCATGAAACCTAGTTGTTTATCTTCTATTATTGCTTCTTGTTAATGATGTGCACGTTAAGCTTTAGAAAACTAGCTTCACGTCTAGGGAAACGCGGCTAGGTTATATGATACCCACACAATAGTCTTCATACTACCTTGCCATTTGGGTGGATTTCGAGTTAGGTGTTTAAGTATTTAAATAATTACACATTCTATTACGAGAGTGACGGGTAATAAAACAAGAGACGACAACTAGGAAGTAGTGCATGATTAGGTAAACACATTTGTTTAACCATAAGAGTTTTCCATCAATTTTACTTTTCATGCAATTAGAATAGAATTAGGAGTAGTTTTAGTTTAATCAAACCTCCTTCAAACCTGAGATTTTACTTGCTTTCATAAAATATAAAAACACAAAAATAATATTCCCTTAATCCTTAGACCTTAGTGACCATACAATTAGAGCCTACCCAAACTATTTCCCTAGAGAACGATAATAACCCCACAAGTCTTGCCTATACTACACTACAACGGTTAGGTACACTGCCTAGGATGGTTGTAAAACTTCGGTTTGCAATCACCCGCACATCAACATTATGGATATACGAGAGGGATTGAAGTCCTTAAAACATCCCACAAGAACAAGATCACCCCCATAGTTCAATGAGCCCCGTTCTAGGACCATCATAGGGGTGTCGTGACACTCTTGAACTTCATTTCTATTCATAACTTTAGCGAACGAAGGTGTATATACAAAACCATGCACATGTTCTTTGAGTTTTGAATTAACATGCATAGGTTCTTTGGGTGCTGAATTCTGAGAGAAATATTTAGGTTTTGATTCCCTGGTGAACCGAGCCATGTTGGCATAAATACGAAAATTCCCCAACCAAATTGATCGTAAATTCCTGATTAACGTATCGACATCATTAACCTTTTTAAAACGAGCAAAAGCAAAAGGTTTACCCTATTTGGAAAGCTTCTTCAGGATGTATGATGCTTCTATTAAGGAGAAGTTAGAAGAGAACGATAATGTAGTAGCAGGAGAGGAATTAGGTGTAGAGTGCTTTGATAAATTTCCAACTAGAAGTGAACTAGCATATCATAAGCACTTAATGTGTGCCCTAATTTCGTCTTTGTTTATGAGAAACCTAACCATCGTAGGATGAAGTCCTTTAAATCTTAAAATACCATGCAAACTAGGGCACGTAACATGTGTTGGACGGCTACATAGATCTTAATTCCCCTATAAACATCATGACTCATAAGCAATACAATTGGATCATGAGAAAACAACTGAAACCTATATATGATCCTGAGAGTCTTAGAGGAATAAGTAAATTAACTAGAAAATTAGAGGATAGCACATCTTTGTAGGAAATTTCACTTATGTTTTGGATTTCTTGATTGTTGAGGATATTAGTTCGGTTATAGACCCTAGCTTGTCTCAAGTAGTGCTTGGAAAGCCATTTTTTGAAGTGTCTAATATGACCCAAGGTTATAAATAGTGTGAGACGTAGCATGACGACATGACCAAGCCTCATGCCTTTGCGGTTATGGCGTAGCCGTGGGTTAAGGCGGGCCAAAATATGAAAATATTTATATATTTATATCATATTTCATATATATTGAGTTTACATAAAGCGTTGTACATATTAATAATGATAAAAACTATCTTTACATGTAATATTCTTCATTTTGAAAAAAAAAATTCAGAGTAGAATCGAAAAGGCTCGCCACGCCTCACGCCTTAGCACGCCTCATCTCTCGCCACGCCTAGAGTCGACGCCTTGGTCCGTTTCGTAAAGTAAAGGCCACGTCTCACGCCTTAGCGACGTCTTGGCATCGCAAAGGCGCGCCTTTTAGAACATTGATATGACCTATGATTCATTATTAGGAATAGTAAAGTTTACAAATGGAACCGACATAATTGCTTACATGATTCCCCATAAGATTGAGCAATTTAAATCCTTATCAAACATTGAAAAAGAGCACAAGCAATCAGTCTACTTTAGAAGTGAAGAAGACACGAGGAGAGGAGTAGACTATGTGATGAAAAGATATTATGATTTTATAAAGAATGTCTAGAGCTTGGACCTGAATACTTAACATGACTTGATGGAAGTAGGACAAATGACGGAGTCACGTAAGGAGTATGACTCCGAGTCTAGCTACAAGACTCGTAAACTAAACAAAAACACTTATTGAGAAGCAAACCAATCTTTTAATTTTATGCATTTTAGGAGTGTCGTGTGTTTTATTCTTTGTTATTTGTTCTTATATGTTTGAATTATATGTGATCATGCTTTGTTTTGTCTTTAAACTCGTCTTAATTGCAATCAAAGGTATTTTGCATAAAATAAGTGTAGGGTAGAAAAATATCCGGTTTATAAGAACCAATTTCAAACATATAAAATGAATAATTTTAGATGAATTCACACTTTTGTGTCTTATTTGTTTGTTTTGAGTCATATGTTTGTACTAATCGCTTTTGTAGCCTATGTAGTAAATTTTTACAGGAAATAACTAATAGTATATTTGTGCAGACATTTTCCAAGAAAACGAAGCAACAATTTTTACAGGCTGGAGACGACGTCAATATTTTTCCTGACGGCGTCACCAACTGTAGCTACAAAAATTTTGTGTTTCTTTTGAATTTTTGAAAAGTTATTTTTGTTTAATTTCCAGAATTTTTAATTTTCCTAACTCTTGTAGAAAGCCACGATTACATTAATACATACATTCTATCTTTATTACTTTCTTAGGATTTCAATTCACAATTGATAGGGTTGTATATCATTTCTCGTAGAATTTTAAGCTTGATATAGTTGCTTTTTGTCTATGATTTGCAGGTTATAGTAGATAAGGAGAGTCCAAAAGTTTTTTGGATTTTTACGTGGACGATTCTTGGATGAAGGTTTAGCCAGGATCATTTATTTCTTCTCCATTATTGAGCAAAACCAGGGGAGTATTAGTTTCTCTTGCTTTTCTTATTTTTCCTTTATTTGTTTTTTCGGGTACTCATAGAACATTAGAGACAATGTTCAGAATAAGTGTAGGGGAAATACAAGCCTTAGAAACTATTTCTTCAATTGAATTTGTTTTGTCTTTAAAAAGATGTGTAATATACTAAAACATAGTTTAGATGGTAATTTTGACCAAAATTAAAATTTTTTTATGGCATATACCGATGAAACTATAGTATTATAAGCGTCTCATGGATAGGAGTTATATGACTAGCACAAAAACCCTATCACTCAAAACTTTCACCCCAAAAATGTGAGGTTCACCTCTAGATCTTTAGGAATTAAAGCATCTATCTTTGATGCTTTTTGATGATTTTAACCTTTAGCTTGCTCGAGTTGAGGAATTGAGCAATCACATGTGTCTCGTTCATGGATTTGAACGAGCCTGTGTGGTTTTGTCGCTTTTTCTAGAGCATTGGTATCGGTTAGGATTATGAGAGTGTACAGGTAGTATTATAAATTCTAGAACTTGCTTTAGCGATTCATCCTAAGACTGCTAGTGAGATTGTATTCGTGTGATTAGGATTTACCAAGTGATAAGAGGCATTAGGATAAACCTTATTTTTTAGCATGTACTTTTTATAGTTATGATGGTCTTCTTGATCATATAACTACACCCACACCCTTTCTATGCACTCATTTTTAGTGCAAGATACCCCTAGTACACCCCTCTGAGCCTATACTTTTCGCGGTTCTCGTAATTTTCTGGTGGATTCCAGATTATTAATGAAGAGCATTGTTTACACCCTACCAAAATGTTACACCCAAATCGCCTTAGCCTTCCTTGTATGTACTTATTTTTAGTACATCTTTTTATCACACTTGTTAAATCCTAGTTAATTATTTACTTGAGTACATGGTTGCTAAGTCGAGTCATTATTAGTGCATACAATTTTAGGACGATTGGGATTCATGGTAGTTTTTCATTATATGGAGAAATACAAAAGAAAGTCAAATTATTGCCCTCATACGTGCTTAATAAACTCCATATTTATTGATCCTCCTAATTCGGGTCATTGGTTAGTTTATTGTTGAGTTATCATAAAACTCAAGTGATACCCACGCAATAGTCTTAATACTACCTTGCTATTTTAGTGGATTTCAAGTTAGGGGTTTAGTTAATTCAATATTTACTCATTCCATTACAAGGGTGCCGGGTAATAAAATAAGAGACAACAACTAGAGAGTAGTATATGATTAGGTGAACACATTTGTTTAATCATAAGAGTTTTTCATCAATTTTACTTTTCTTGCAATTAGTATAGATTTAGGAGTAGTTTAATTAGTTTAAAACAAACCCCCTTCAAACCCGAGATTTTACCTGCTTTCAAAAAATATAAATATACAAAATTAGTCTACTCTTAACCTTTAGACCTTAGTGACCATACTATTCGAGCCTACCTAAAATATTCCCCTAGAGAACGATAAACCCCCCCAAGTCTTACCTATACTACACTACAACGGTTAGGTACACTGCCTAGGTGGGTTGTAAAACTTCGGTTTGCAATCACCCGCACATCAATAGTATGGATGTAAAAGGACAAAGTGGTTGATCATGACTTATAGTCGCAAGTAGAAATGTGTGAAAAGTTTAATTATACTTTATGATTTAAGTTCATTTGCATACCAAACTTTATTTCGATACCAATGGACTAATCCTCACCCTTTATCTTCATTTTGATCTAATGTATGAGATTATACCCAAAACCAATTTTCATTCTTTTTTTCAAATATTAATATCTTCTAAAAAGTTAATTATTAAGCGAAAAAAATATACCATCACGATGAACATTTAATTATCTTTCTATAGATATGCACTTTGATATACTTTCGACAAATTATTTTTTTTCTTCACGTTTTCACCTTTTTATACGTTT
>BQNB010146048.1:0-12380 GCA_026074375.1 Tanacetum coccineum
TGTCTCTGCAACCTGTGAGATAATTTGGATTCAGAAATTATTGTTTGATCTTAAAACTAAAGTCACTCTTCCTGTTGATTTTTTTATGATAATAAATCTGCTTTGCAACTTGCTGTAAATCCTATTTTTCATGAAAAGTTTAAACACTTTGAGATAAATGTCCATTTTATCAGAGAAAAAAATTGCAAAAGGTGTTTTGAGTATAAAGAAAATTTGTCCATCAAACCAAATTATAGACATTCTTACAAAGCATCTACCAGTGTATCAACATAAGTTTCTGTGTGAAAAATTGGGAATGTTTGATCTGTTTAGTAATCAGATTAAGGGGGAATGTTCAAATAAGTTAAAATAAGCTTATAATCTGATCTAAACAGCTTATAAATAACTTGTACTTATTCTTTGGTTTCTAGTTTTATGGTATTTTGTAGTTTATATGTTGAGGGACTAAAGCTGGTCATTTGAATTCTTGCTTATAACTGGATTAAAAGTTTAAGTGATGACGTGTCAAGGGCTTATATTGAAAATGACTAGTTTTGAAGATTATATCGATTCCCAAGGGGCAAAAGTAAAACTTTGTCTCACTATATAAAGTTATAACCCCTTAGGGTTTTGATCCATCTTTGTCTATCTCATTCTCTCTATTTAAAACTTGTTAGGCTGCCCACTAGGGTATGTGGTCACGACTCGTATTTTTCCTTGCCACATCACATTTCTTTCTCCGGTGACCTTTTGCCACTATAAGGCGACTTTAAATTTTTTTTTCATTTTTCATTTTTAAACAACAAATTTAAATTTTATTAAAATTAAAAAACATTACATAAATAATAAAAAACATTAAATAATAATTCAAATAAAATTAAAACATAACAATAATAAAATGACTAACTATTATTAATTTGCATTATTCCACAAGTGTTCCACTAAATCGGCTTTTAGGCTTAATGTGAGTCCCAAATTGTTTGCAGCCTGATAAGGGTGATAGCCAACTTGTATAAATACAGATTGACTATAGAGAAAACACTGACTATGAATACTTATTGTATATGCGGAATCTACACAACAGTATTAAAAAGAACAATGAATAACTAAACTTTGATTTCTATTAATCTGTTAAAATGATTACAGATTACTAACTATGAGATATGATTATATGAGATGAGATCTGTGTGTTCTTGTTGTTGTATACTCTCTAATGCCGTAGGGTTCCTTTTATAGACCAAGGATAAACCCTAACAGGCTTACAAAACGCGTAAAAGATAATACATATCTTTTCCTACAATATCTCATACATTTCTCTTAAACGGTACTAACTAATTTTTACTAACGGTACTAACTATCTGAGCAGTAGTTAACACTTTGTACTGTCAGTACTAACTATAACTATCGGTACTAAGTATATGACTATCGGTACTAAGTCAGGAATGTATAATTCCCAACAATCCTCCCCTAAACATGATTGTTGAACTTGTTTAACTTCATGGGTAAATCCTAGTGTCTCTTATCATTTAGCAATTCTTAATACTCACTGTACTGTCAGTACTAACTATAACTATCGGTACTAAGTATACGACTATCGGTACTAAGTCAGGAATGTATAATTCTCAACACCGGTACACTCTCATATAATTTAAATACCATATCAATGCTCCAAAAATGGCGACAAAACCACATATACATATTCATAACGATGGAATACACATACATGATTGCACACTTCCTAACTCGAGAAAGCTAAAGGTATAAATTATCTTGGGCATCAAAGATGAATACCAGAATTCCTAAAGATTTGGAGGCGAACCTCACAATTTTGGGTTGGAATTTTTTTGAGTGGAAAGGTTTTTGTGCTAGTAGTATAATTCCAGTGTCAACGATGGTCTCGGTCACTTCTTGTTTCACATGGATCTTTAATGTGAACAATTCATCCTTTTCTTTTGCTACTCTAGACGTTGGTTTCACCATTATTATCAAGCTTTAATCTACCTCTTCAACTTGTCCAAGCTCGATCACATCGTCGGAAATTGTTTTTACAACGATGTGCTTTCCTCGATCATTCTTGACCCATTTATTTGGAAAAGTTCATTTGCTTTCCAACATTTTTCTTTGCCATGACGTGCAATATTACAACTTTTCCAAAATTTATTGGCATTATTAGTTGTTGAAATATTCTTAGTGATATCTTTAGCAATGTGTTGCAAGGTGCCTTTTCTTCCATTTTTAAGCCCACTATGCTTCTTTCTTACTTCGACAGCCATAGCAATGCGACTTTCATTAGAGATATCTTCTAACAAATACATTCGTAACTCGTTTTAATTTTTCCTTTGTAGACCCGCATTATACTTAGTGAAGACGTCTTCGTAAGTTGTTGAATTCCTAACATCATCGCAAGGCGTTATTGTTAGACAATGATAAAACCCGTAGGTATAATCTTTTTAATGAACATTGTTTATAGTGGTAAAACCCACTCTAAAATCACAAACCGGGCTTGGGCTTATTTATCTACTAGTACTCCCCCGCAGTTTGAGCGGCAAAATCACGAAAGCTCAAACTTGAGTAGTAAACTAGAAAAGGAGAAAAAACATTTACATAATGAAAAAATGAACCGGCTTGTGACCGAAGCACGAACAACAATATAAGATTCTGTGGATTTGTGACCTTAGCACAAATCACCAACGCAAATAACGATTTTGTGGATTTTTAACCGTTGCACAAATCACCAACACAAATTATGGGATAAACCAAAGTATTCTCACCTAAAACAATTAATAAATTGAAATCAATAATAAAATATAGCAAACATTAAATATCACTAACAAACACGTAAAACATAACACGCACCATTTGCCTTTTTCACCAGAATACATAAATCACATCAAAGGTACTAATTACCGCACACTAAAACCATGACCTCAAACACCACCGTTAATGTATTTGGCATCACCGCCGTGAGAATGGTTCTCAGCCGGTGGATGATGATAGTACATTCTGGCAGTTTGCGGACAGTGTGAATAAAATCTGTAAACAATTCTAAATGCATCCAATCTGATGAAACATTGGACTTACCCATGTAAATGTGGGTTTGGTTGAGAGATCCGGTATGGTGATTGGTGGGTTAAAGAAGGTTGTTGACAATTTTTTTAGGAGGATCTGAGAAAAAAATAGAGTTGTGGTGATTTCTTATGAATAGACAGAGCCAAAACAAAAGAATTTTTCAAAGAGTTAAGGTTAATGTTCATATGTTTTGGAACGGCAAAATGTTTTAGGGTTGAACGATAGGTATTAGGGATTAGTATTGTTTAGGTTGCGGAGAGGATCATGGTTAGGTCTGTGATATCATGTTAGACATTAAATAAATCGGTGGGTTATAATCTTTATTGAGACGCAATATATAGAGGTTACATAACCTAGAAACCCTAATGGACACAACCCACAAACCGGGCTTCGGCCTAATCCATCTGATACTCCCCGCAGCTCGAGCGACAAAATCACGAAAGCTCAGACAGGAGCAGAAAACAAAATAAAATATTAAAACAAGCAAACAATAAAATAATATGATTGTGTGGATTTGTGACCTTAGCACAAATCAACAACACAAATCATGATTGTATAGATTTGTGACCTTAGCACAAATCACCAACACAAATCACGGTTGTGCGGATTTGTGACCTTAGCAAAAATCACTAACACAAATCACGATTTTGTGACCATTATTTATAATGTTAAAACCCGTAAGTATAATAATATTAATGACCATTATTTACCATGGTAAAACCCTAATACCCTTAACCCACAAACTGGGTTTAGACTTATTTATCCACTAATAGTTATTCGGTATTGTACTCTTAAATGGATTGCCTACGTTGTTGTCTAATATTATGCAACTGCGATGATCAATCTTGTGAATACGTAAGAGGCTTTTGAACTCGTTCCATGTTATTTCTTTGTGTCTCGTAATTTTCAACCGAGAATTCCGCCAACCCAAAGAATGGCTCGTTAGCTTTAATCTTGCAAAAGAAACCTTCTCGCCACTTGTAAACCCATAGAGAGTAAAGTAAGTCTTGAGCCGATTGATCCATGAGTCTAGCTTTTCAGCATCAACAGTTCATCGTATGTTGGAATGTCGATTCTAGCTTCAACCTTGAATGGTTTGTGAGAACCATGAGGCGGAATCACATGAGTCTCATTAGCTCAAACTTCTTAGTATCATACTTGAAACTAGCTTCGTCTTCAAACTTCTCCATTAACGGTGTTTCTCGAGTTTTTCGTTTCGGTTGTGATTCAATCCATTCGATTACAGACTCGAATTAACTTGCCAAATGATCTACCTTAGTAGAAAGTGCATTCAGGCCTAGTTGTGTACTTCCTTCACCTTCTATTGTTGATTTTAGTCGGTTGAGGTTTGGTTTATTTTGATGTATTTTCAACTCGGTAAGAGGTTCGGCGGAAGCTTTATAATTCGACTTTGTATACACCATACAGAAGTAGGAACGATTCTCTTGATACCACTTGATCTGTTTACAATTTCGAACACAAATATCGTTGTACGAAATGGAAACAAATGGAAAAAATAAAAGCAAATAAAATGAAAGATGCTAGTAATATATTTTGGGAAGTTTTCTTTGTACTTGAAACTCTCTCATTAATTACAAACACACTAACTTTTTATTACAATGAATTTGTTTCTATTGAGGCTATCCCCATTCTCTACTCATTTCCTCCTTTTATAGATAAAAACTAGCTAAAAGACCCATGAAATTCATGAATATTTTAAAGAGAAGATAAAAAGGGGATAATAACTTGTATATTGCGCAGTTAGCGCTTAAAAAGAGAAACTATTATACGCATTTTGAACTTGAAAGTTCGTACAAAAGAACATATGTGTAATCAAACTAATAGTCAAATAACCAAAAGAGAACATAAAGTGCCATAAACAAACACTTAGGTTTTTATTTTGATGAGAATGTTTTGTTGCGGGAATGCAAAAACATGTTTAGGCGATGGTGTGATTATCATCCTAGGAATAAACACACACTTCCTAAAATGACTTCGGCTAATATTGGCTTTGATGCAAATTCTTATCAGCCAGACAACACGTAAACCTGTTAAATTTCACAAACCATTTGATTGAACAACATTTCATAAAATCATGATGGAAAATTCTTTGTAAGTTTGTGATCGGAGACACCAAAAAATTTCTTAACAGTTGATAAATTTTGTAGAATAAACATCTTTAGTTATACTCGTACACTTCTTCCCCTTTAATTCAGGGACGGAACATAAACGTTTTATGTGGAGTGGCGAACTTGGAAACTATTTATTTTAAGGGGACAATATACGCTACAATGAATTTTTTGTATAAAAATGACTCAAATCATATATGAAAGATATAAATTAATGATATGATTTCAACAATTCCAAAACTATATTTCAAACATGACAAAATTATTTTAGTATCCATATATAAAATCAATGACATTTTTTCTTTGTGAAAACACTTCAACAAATATAAGAACACAATAACAACTGATTGTATAAAAATAAAATCAAGTGAATCAATTATAACAATCAAACAAAAAATCATATAAGTTGGTTGCACATATAAACTTTGGAACAAAAAAAACCCAACAGCCAATTATAAGAGTCGAACCCTTAAAGAAGCTTATTAGTTGCCATATTAGATACCTTGTGTGTGGAAGATTAACCCCGACAGTAATGCACTTTTTTTTTATTTGGGGGATTTTTGGAGAAGATTTGGTGCAGTTGTTTTAGAGAAGATATCTAAATGGAGAAGATATTGATGGGGGAGCGTGGTGTTTTACATTTGTCATTAAATTTTTGGTCCAACTCTGTTAGTCTTTAGCTTTTATTATGTGAATGATTATTAGAGCATCCATAATGGTGAAGCTTTTTAATAGGTTTATAAAATGCGAAGTTATAAACATATAAAGCTTTTGATAGTATAAACCTCATACCACTATGTATAAACATTTTACAACAATATGAAATATTCAACCATAACACATGCATTAAATTAAGAATAGGTCTAGGATTTTGAACCTCTTCATGCCACATAGATATAAATATAAGCTCATTATGGTTGAAACAAAAGATAAACATTTTTATAAGTTTTAAGCTTTTTCATAAACCTCTCATTGTGGATGCCTTTAAAAGAAAAAATATCATTTCCATCTATAACAAAATTGAAATTTCATAACGTCAGGATTGAAGAGACGATTTCAAAAGATGAATGAATTGCCACGTGTCAAAACCTAATGAATAGTTAAATTTAGTAAAAATTAAATGTGGCTAGAAAAAACTCTCTTTTATAGAAAAGTACTAGCTTAAAAACCCGTGTAAACCCGTGTGTATTTTAAAGAATTTATTTTGTAAGAAGTTATATGCATAAATAAAATAAGAAAAACACTGAACGTAAACATGTTCTGTTAATATATGAAAAAAATAATCAGATAATAAGTGGATTATTAGATAAACAGTTGAGTATCTAACAATTAAATAATTAATTTCATGCATTAGCAAATGACATCGGTGAGTGCTAATCAAGTTAATAGTCAATGTTCATTAATAGTCTACAAAAATAGTAAGTAAAAGTAGGTTGTGATTGATAATATATTAAAATTTAGAATATGGTATAAAACATGTCATATGTATATTGTACATACATCTTAAACCTTGATCGTAGACCTTGAAGTACTTCTTTGTAGACAACATTTGCAGTAGTTTTGAGATATTATCATCCTCATCACAAACGACAACCTAAACACCTCTTTTGCTTTTGACTCTTGAAATATCAACGTATACTTGTTCATGTGTGAAAACAGATGTGGTAGGTACAAACCAACTTTTGAAAGCGATTGACCATGGCTCTTGTTAATTTTCATAACAAATGAAACTTACAGAGGATATTATTTTCTAACGATCTTAAGCGGTAAACGTCTACCAGACAGAGTAATTCTCAACCTTGGTATGATACCTTTGATCATATACCTTGAAGTACTTCTTTGTAGGCAACGTTTGTAGTACTTTTTGATTTGTTTACCATCTTCGTCATAAATAACAACCTTCAAACCTCTTTTGCCTTTGACCCTGAAAACAACGTATAATTGTTCACGACTCTTATTCAGTAATATAAATAAAGAGCAAATAACATGGGTATCTTAGAATCGTGATTTATGAAAGTTCATTTGCTTATATAAGTTCATAGCTGAATGTTGGTTATGAGCCTTTCACACTGAATTTGGTCTAAGATTTCTAACACGTTGATAATAAAAATAAAATTTCTTCTAAAACGATGAAATAAATCATTGTTGTAATATCATCTAACACGAATGAATTAAAATCATTGTTGTTATGATTAGCTACAAAATAAAGTTAAAGAAACCAATAATTCCTGTGGCCTAGATAAAACTACCCAATTGTAGTACGGACAATAGCAACAGACCAAATTACCTATATACAAAAGAGAAAACGATTTTACAAAAACACAAATAACAAAAATAAACTACAAAAACTAAACCTTATTAGGCCTTGTTGCAGATTCAAGACCATGAACTATACTCTTACATAACTTCCTTCCTGTCCATGGAGCAAATACAACAAAAAGAAGCTGCAAATCACATTCCATCTTCCACCATAGAGCTCTCCCTGCTCTCTCCTCTGCTCTCCCGTAGCATTCCTCTCAGCCACCGCTGATTAGAAATGTACCTGAAATTAGAATAATAAGAAAAAGTTATGATACAAAGTGAAATCATAAGCAAACATCAGAATTCATCTAGGACTGAAAATAATATGGTAAATTTAGAGATCACATAACAAAGAGGTCACCCCCTCTTATCAGCAGCCTTAACCCCATCAATCATAACTACACATCTTCTATTCACAAGAAGACACAACTATCTCGATTGTTTACTTAGATTAAATATATCTCAAATACAGGCACATTGAAACTACTTTTATTCAAACGTGGTCAAAAGAAAACACCTAAAGTCATGTTACTCCATAAAACAATACTATTAAATTATAACATATTGTTATCCTAACACCATACATATATCAGATAAGGTTTATTGAAATAGAAAATTACTGAATGTAGGAACCCAACCCAGCCACCTCCACTTAGGAAAGTAACTATAACACATATCCTTGTTTTCGCAAAAGCCTGTTTTTGACCTATTACAATGACCATAAACAAAACCGATCTTCAAATTATTATTATACAATATAGTTTGTCAATAATCATATATAGTAACACACTAAACTCAACTAACTGCTAGCTACTTATGACGGTTTAAATACTGACCTACCAACCATTTTCATATCTTACTTAATGTATAAATTCGCCAAAACAACCACAACTACAACACTACCAGTCCAATCCCCAAATAAGTCTCACACCGCCACCACTATGACAAAAACTACCCCGTATCGTTGGATATCACATCAATATACATATTAGACATGTTATAACCTTAGATTTTGCATACTTTATGCGAGACCATTACAATCATCAGTGAAATCTAAAATTTATTTTATAAACTGCCTCTGTATCATTATGTTAATAAAAGCAAACCACAAGATAACTGCCTGATCATTATTTATAAAGCAAAACACATCTCAGCCAACATTATTTCAACTTCAAAAATGGTGCGGAAGAGAAGGTATTAATTCTTTCTTCCTTGCATACCTTTGTCCCTGAAATACCATTTAAAGTTTATCAAGTGTTTGAAATTTTGGGCTAATAAAAGGAATAACAAATATGAGTTAGATTTTGAATTTAATTATTAACACATACCTAAATAAAAATTAACAGAGCCTACTTATTAAGGCAATTCAATGAACATAAACTAAAAAAATACAATCAAAGCATTTGACATGAAGTTGGTCGAAATTATCTAAAATAATGAGTGATTTTAGTAGCAAAATCAAGTTCGACGAACAAAAACTTTTAATAAAATCTTTCTAACTTGACTACGCATTATGTGGGACCTTAGAAATCACCAAAAAAATGCGTCTTTGAGGTTTGTAACAGAACTCCTTAAAACTATTGTTCGGTATTAGCCACATACACCTCTCTCCAATATTAACGGCATAAGCATATCACAACATGTGAGGGAATATTTCAAGTTACGATGGAAAAGGATAAAATAGTATTAACACTTACCATGCATTAACTGAAGCAAGGTTGTAGTTAGTGATCTAGGCGGCCTTCAAATAGACATCAGAAGCAAGGTTGTAGTTAGTGACATTAAGCCATGTGTGTATATGCATTTTTGTTTCTCTTAAACATTCCATCGAACATCTTCTATGCGGCCTTCAAATAGACATAATAAAAAGTGAATCAAAAGTATGAAAATCTAAATTAACCATAATTAATAAACTAATACCAACTTTATTAAACAAAATTCGATTGTAATCATACAAGATCATAACAACAAAGAAGCCATAACATAAAATTTTGAAATTGAGAACAATGATTATAGAGATGAGAGACTTACCATTGAAATGAAACTACAGTTTGAGATGGACCTTTAAGATTAATAAAATGATTTCAAGTGTAACCTTCAAGAAATCAAAAAAATTATAAGAAAAAATAAATCACTTTTAGTGTGATTACAATGCTTATAGCTATAACAACTAAACAAACGGCATGTGAAATGATGTGACGATTGGAGCAAAGTAGAGATTTTTAGTAAGCCACAAACTATTAAAAAACATACAATCCTAAAAAAAGACTCATACCTCAATCGTAATCTTTCAACCTCGTATTTGTAGTTCTAGTTCTAATTACAACCTAAAAAATAAAAATTCATTTAGTAAGAACAAATCAAGTATCAACAAATGTTAATCAAAGAAACACATAATTCAATTACTATATCAATTAGAATCCCTAAAATAAATTAAAATCAAAACAAACACGAACCATATTTTGCGGTTTAACATCAATCTCAAAGGGAGTCCCCTTCACAAAAACCTTCACATTGTAACTTATTTATCTGCAATCCATGAAATCGAAAAAAAATTAAATTGATTATTAAAAAAACATCAAATTAGCTATAGTATCTTATTTAAATCGAAGCCATATTTGAGCATATGTGATAATTACTTATTTTAGGGTCCGAATATATTCCTACCACAAAAGCATTTTAATTTTTACTTTCTAAGCAAAACATATAATATTTATATTGTATTAACACCTATAATGATAAAAGCTTATTTAACATGTTTAGGATGTGAGATAGACCTTGAGTCTAGCCGCAAAGAGCACCAACACCAACACGAATGACCAACAAAGTCATCATCATAAACACCACTTGAAATTGCATAACCAGATAAAGACTAATTCATACAATTAATTTGTAGAACTGTGTCAAAAATCTATAGAACACACAAATTATAAAAAGTAATTCATGCAATTAATTGTGACCTAATTTTTCTAGGGTTTTGCTACAAGTCAACTGAATTAAAAAAATACATTAAAATAGAAGGAATGTGTGATTATAATCAAAACCCTAAATCAAAAAAACTAAATAGTTGCGATACTTACCAGTTCTCTAGTGTCGACAACATACAAATCGGCCACATGCATAGATTGAATCGGTATTGGTCAAAGGTATTGTGTGTGTGTGTTTTGAATCAGTGATAATCAAAAGTAATAGATTGAAGCTTTTTTCTTGTGTTGATTTTAAATAGGTGTGTGGAATAGAAGGTAACTGTATGACTGATTTTGAAATTGATATGAATTGACATTAATGACATTAAATGTTAGCTTCGAAACTGCCATTGGTGGGAGGAGTATAGAAGAATTTTTTACTAATGAAGCTTACAGAAGAAGGATGAGGTGAAGGATGAGGTGGAAACAGCTTTGTCATTGAACAAATTACATCAAACTTTCCTCTATTATTGACAAGATTATGATTTTTACTTTTTAATTTATTAAAACCGAAATAAATAAAACCTGTAACATTAAAATTGTTATTTAACTTCAATGATATAAAAACGTGTAACATTAAAACAAATTTATTTATTAAAACCAAAATAGAGAATTAACAAAAATAGTGTTATTTGACTAATGATAGGCATTGTTACATTTAATGAACACTAAAATGTGTTATTTGACTTCCTCTAAATTAAAACGTGTAACCTTAAAACCATATTGAAACCTTATTTTTAGAATGCTTTTATATATTTTAATTTACTCTTTCAAAGTATTTGTGCATTAGGTGTTGTACAAATAGTTTATTTAAGGAATAGTTTTAATGAGGGCATTTAATTTTTGTACTTAAAGGAGTTGTGTAAAACTTATTTTATTAAAGAGTATAGATAGATAGATAGATAGATATAGGCAAATTTCTTAAAAGTGAAAAACTTTATCTATTTATGTTAACTCCACTCTTTAAAGATATCTCTACATCTCATTATAGTCTCTCATCTTTGGCAATGTGAAACTGGCATACACTCTTAAACGCTGGCATACACTCTAATATGGAAATTATTGACTCTAAAATAATTAGGAATGAATGAGGCGCGTATTCAAATTTTATAAAAGCAAGGCAATGTTAATAGGTAATGAATGAGGGTTGATATACAATTATAGGCATGGGAAGTCAAATTGAATTATACGTATGTAAATTGAACATTCTATTTCGGTAGAAACTTATATGGACACATAGAAAACAAATGATCCAGAAATAGAATGTCAAGACCTTCTAAACCACCAAAACAAAGTATTCAAATTTGCATGATATGTATAAATCATTGCCCAATTTAGATTGACACATTGATATCTTCACATGCGTTTTCATTTATATATAAGCCTTCACATGCGTTTTCATTTATATATTAGCCTTCATTTGTAATAAAGTATAATCCCTTCGTTTGTGTCATATTTTTATGCAATTTTTGATCCATTTCACTATTTTAATGTGTATGTTTAATTTGGTTATGAGTAGGTTACAGGTTACTTATTGTTTTGATATTGCAGGCTCGTCCACAACATCCACCTGTTAGAGTTGAAATCATTAACTCATCTCCTAAGGTTAGTACATTGTAATCTCTTATTTTTCTTTATAAATTTGTTCTTTCATTGCTTTACTTCATTGTCTCCGCTAATGGAGGACATCGCGATGGATTTGGACTTGGGAGTTTAGTAAGCTCTTGTAAGTTCCTATGTCTTATCTTATATCCAATATATGCATCACAATTGACTAATTAATTTAGTCGTAATTTGATAACTTTTAAATGTTTGCTACAACTGTCTAATGCTTTGTGGAAAAATGAACAGAGTGCGGTGGAGAATGCATTTAGAGGTGTAGCAAAACACAATAACACAAGCCATGCATGTTCTTCAACCAAAAAGGTTGCGCGAA